>JANHFP010004592.1:22501-50726 GCA_032468135.1 Calamaria suluensis
TCAGCTTCAGCACAGCCTGATTTAGCATGAGCAGCTGATTGGCAGTTGGATCTGCTCCGGGAATACTGCCTGTCAGCTGTTCCAGGCTGCAGGGATCATCACCGCCCATTGCTGCTGCCACCCATCGCTGCCTTTGCATGCCTCATTGTCGACCTCTGTGTGTCCCACTGCCTGAAATGGGCCAAAAATGGGGCACACAAAGGTCAAAAATGGGGCGTGCAGAGGCGGCGATGGGCGGTGACAATCCCTGCAGCCTGGAACAGCTGAAAGGCAGTATTCCGGGAGGCAGATCCAACCACCAATGCTCGTGCTAAATCAGGCTATGCTGAAGCTGACCAGGCTGTTTGCTAAATGGAGGCAAATTGCTGGGAGGCAGAGGCCGAAGAGTGGGAGTGGGCAGGTCTTTGGCAATATTTGCTGTATAAAATGCACAGGCATTTCCACCCACTTTTTTTTTGGGGGGGGGGGAGAATTAATTTATGCATCTTATACACCAAAAATACAGTAATAAAATGCAGGTTGGAAGAGAGGCCTTTGTTTTCTTCATTTCATTCTGTACAAAAATAAGTTGAAAAGTATTAGTTGGATGTTTAGTAATAAAGTTCCATTTTACAATCTTTCTTGCCAGTTTACTTGAATCACTGCAGTTATGAAGTTAACCACATGTTTGTTAAGACTTTGTCACAAAGTCTTAAAAGTTGATCACATGATTCCAGAACACTTCAAAGGTCATAAATATAAGTCAGTTGCCGAGTATCTAAATTTTGATTACATGGCCATGGGGACACTGCAAGGTCATAAGTGTGAATAATCACTTTTCAGTAATATTGTAACTTTGAGCGATCACTAAATGAACTGTTGTAAGTTGAGGAATATCTGTACTTTCTCTCAAGAGCCAAAATATATATGAGCATGATATTTTTGCCTTTTATGTCATTGAGAAAGAAGAATCCTTGTCCCTTTTAGCTGAACTCATCCTTTGCTAATGGATCTTCTGACTCTTGGAGGCAATAATCTAATTCCCTTAGCAGTTGAGATCCCCAGATTGTTTTCATTATGTCTATGTTAAAGTTGTGTATAATTAGTCCTATGAAACTTAATTTATGTATGCTCACCCTTAGTGTGGAACAATCAAATCAAAATTCTGAATTCAGTTCCATTTGTCATGAGAAATTCCATGGATGTTATTCAGGTCCTTGCTTATCAATCACTCCGGTGACTGTTCCAAATTATCCCACCACTGAAAAACAAGACCTACGACCAGCCCCAAAGGCTGTGGTCATTGCAACCTCTCTACAGTCATATGATCACTTTTTATGACCTTTGCAATTGTCCTCTGGTAAGCAAAATCAACAGAAGTTGCAGTCACATGGCATTTCACTTAACAATCCATGGTGATTCAGTTAATGACCACAATGTGAACTGATGTTGTAAATTAGTGTGACAACATGACATCACACTAATGATTGTACTCCTTAGTGACAGTTGCCAGTCTGAATCGTGATTGGTGAGGACCACCTGTACACAAAAGTATAAAATTAATTTGCAAAATGCGACATAGATAAATTTGAACTATAATTATATAAATAGTATGCTTTAATCCCATTATGAAAGTTTCTCAAGGATTGGGCCATGGAACATGGTGGTTAATATGCCAGACAGAAGAAGAGTGGAGGCAGGTTACTGAAAGCTTCCGAGAGAGAACATCTTTAAGAGAAAAGCAGCTTTATAAACTCCTGAGTGAAGATTTCTTACCAGAGATTTGCAGTATGATAACACAAAAGGTAAGAAATATTTTTTTTAAAATAGGTGTTGGTGAAACAGCTGGGAACCAGATTAGACAACCAATACAAAGTTTTGCTAAATTATTCAAATGACATTAATTTCCCCAATTTGCAATGTGTGGTATTTTTTGCACAATGTCCATTGTATACATAATATTGGAGTGGTAGCATGGTTAATAAAATTTATTTATAAACTTGTACTCTGCTATAATTATGTGACTTTCAGCTTACATACTACATAACAAAAATAACATATACATGGACAGATTAAAATCAATTTCAGTTGGAACAGTAATAGTCTAAAATACTCAGTCAAAAACCATACAATATAATAAAGATAAGAATAGCAAATCAGAAATAAGGAAAATATATAAATATAAATTTTAAGAAAAAAAAAGCTTTTGAAATAGTTCAGATTTGAATGTTTCCTTAAAAGCTAGCTGGGAGTCAGCTAGCTTGGTATCATTGTTGGGAAGATACTCCAAAGCACCAAGTGCTGCCTAAAGAAAGCACATCTTTAGCTTCTGCACCAAAGCATTGAAATGTGGGACTATAAGTAGCATTTCCCTAGATATTCTAATAGCTCAGGCTTGATATTGGAGAAGGTCATCCTGTAGGAATTTTGGCACAAACTGTAAAGGGCTTTAGAAGTCAAAACAGCGGTGAATGCACTTAACCTTTGCTACCGGTTCAGGAATGTGAGAGAGCATGACTTGCATGTGCAGAGCGTCAAAAATGGGACATAATGATGTCCTGGCGGGTGGGTGGAGCCTCCCACCGCCGGCACTACCAGTTCACAATAGCCGGATAGATCTGGACAGATTTCACTACTGAGTGAGAACCATCACCTTGTACAGATAGTTCTCAATTTATGAGTACAGTTAGGACCAGATTTTTGGTTGTGAAGTAGTGTGGTCATTGAGTCATGTGATTGGACCTGATTTTACCACCCTTTTACCATGGCTGTTCAGTAAATCTCTCAGTCATTAAGCAAGTCACATGATCTTTTAAGTGAATTTGGCTTCCTCCCATTGGCTTTGCTTATTAAAAGCTGGCTGGGAAGGTAGTAAATTGCAATTGTGACCAGAGGATGCTGCAACCACTCATAAATTTGAGCCAGTTACCAAGCACTGAAATTGCGATTGCACATGTACAGGGAATGGTGCAACAGTCATAATTTTGATGAGTCTTAAGTCACTTTTTTCAGTGTTCTTGTAACTCCAAACTTTTGTTAAATGACTGTCATCTATTATGGTATTTTGGATTTTGCTGTTTATCTGTTTTCAGAAATCTTAGACCTGTCATTTCTGATAGACAAGGACTGAATTTTGAAGTTATTTCTATAGTTTAGAATTCTTCAAAAAATGATATCAGGGTCTTTTCTGATCTAGTCCTAACTTTACTGCCTTTTAGCAGAAGCGTCTGCAGCAGACAGAATTTACTCCCAGGTGGATATCTGATAGTCAAAACATCAAGCCAATACATCCAGAGGTAAGAAATCTCTTTAGAATGGGAATACCCAGTACAATGGATTTCATTTGTGTATGCTTGTATAAATCAACCAAAAAGACAAAACAGTAAATTTAAAGAAAAATAAATAGAATGGAATAATATATAGCACTTTTTTAAAAAAAATTAAGATCAATTCAAGCAGAATAAAAGCAGATAAAAGGAATTTAAAGCATATAACTACTATTTTATTTACCTGTAGCATCATTTAAAGAAAACAATGAAAAACTGCATTTAAAATGTGTTATAACCAGTATCTCTATAGAATATTTTCTATAAAATTAGTGAAAGGCCCACTGAAAACGCCTTTCAGGATACCCATCCCATTTGGCAAGGAAATCATACATAAGAATTCTTCAGGTATGAGTGAATGCATAAAGGAAAAATACATTAAGACCTAAAATCTAAAGAGAACTATCGTTCAAAATCAGAAATTTGCTGGTGGCCTACTACAGTTAATAATATCTGTACCCAGGTCATACATTTGTTACCACATTCTGAATATAGTACTTGAAGTTTCTGCCCTATTTTCAAAGATACTGCTGTCTTTAACTCATTTTCAAATTATGGATCACTGAAACCTGCTAATCTTTCTTGAGATAAAAGTCTGTGAAGATTCTCAGTCATCCAGGTCATGGTTGTCCCAAAGGTGCTTTATTTTCAGAAGGCAACTGGACTTTCTTGTTTTTTCTTTTGAAAATGTTTTGCTTCTCATCCAAGAACTGTCTTCAGCTCTGACAAGATAGTGTCAGAGTTTCCTTCCCCACAATCCTTCCATTCCCCACTATTCTGTCAAAGTTAAAGAAGGTTCTTCGATGAGAATTGAAACATCTTCAGAAGAAAAGGCAAGAAAGTCCAGTTGCCTCCTGAAAAAAAGCACCTTTGGGAGTTTCCTGGGGTAATATTGAACCTATTATACTGTTGAAACTGTTATACCAACTCCAGTTGCCTTTAGTGACAAAAGATCAGTGGGATATTGGGTTGGGATCTTTGGATGCATGGGCAAAAGTAGCTTTGAAGTACTTTAGAACTCATATTGGTATATTAATATCTAACCTACCTCACAGTCTTATTTTAAGGATAAAATTCAGAGAACCATATACTTCACCATCACTTCTTTGGAGAGCAACAAAATATAAGAATAAAATAACTAAATAGATGCATGACTTTCTTCAGATGACCCCAGTCGTATTTAGTAGAATGGAGAAGCAGAGACGTCGAGAGGAAGAGGAAGAACGTCAGATTCTTTTGGCAGTTCAGAAAAAGGAACAGGAACAAATGCTGAAGGAAGAGAGGAAACGAGAAATGGAGGAAAAAGTCAAGGCTGTCGAAGGCATGTTGATCATCTTACTGAAATAAAATGTGCATTCCTTTTTTTTTCTTTTTTTAAAAAGGAGAGCTTGAAAACATCTGTCATGCGTAGGGGAAAGTAGACTTTCAACCACATGCTGATGTTGTGAGGTGTGAAGGTGAAAGACTTGACTCTCAACTTCTTTACTTTCTAATGTTACTGGCCTCATTATCCTATTTTATTACTCACTGCTGCATTCAAGAGATTTTTATGGGATCCTATACAGTATAGCAATGGTCAGGTCAAAATATGATTCTTTGCCCCCCAGGAGACCAGAATTTTAACATTTTTTTTACCATTAAGATAAATCATCCAGTTTTAATCATTTTTTCTACATTTATTTTCTATTGTTCTTTAACATATCTCTTTACTCCATATTGAGATGTTTAAAATAGCCTACCTAGCATATATAGTATTTATACACTTTTTGTCTATAGGAAGAAAAGAAAGAAAGTTAATCCTTAATTTGCCTTTCTGCAGTTGAGCAGCCCCTTAGATTTTGGGGTAAGAAAGCTCTTCTTTAGGAGTGTAATGACTTTCTTCTCCATGAGCAGAACGAGCCAAGAGAAGGAAACTTCGAGAAGAGAGGGCGTGGCTGCTGGCCCAGGGAAAGGAGCTTCCGCTTGAACTTTCCCATTTAGATCTCAGTTCACCAGCTAGGGAAGAGAAAACTAAAGACTTGTGAGTATATTAAATACAAATACATAATCTCCATAAATACAAATATATAATCATCTATAAAGCAATTATCACTTCTTACATTAGAGACAGGAAAGAATGTCTTAAGTTTATGAGTAACTAAGGATACACTAAACAACTGTAAGTTCCATGATATCTTACACACCCGGTTTACTTATTTGTATTTTACTAATCATACTTTTATTTGATTATGGGTTTTTCATTTTTCATGGTTTATAGTCTTACCCAAATATTTAAGTCAAAGAAGAACAGACAGGAAGGAGAGTTATAGAAAATGAATGGAATTATTTGCATTGAAAGGGCAATTGCAATTTGGACTTGAATATTTAATGCTTAAGGTTTGTTTTTATCAAATTCCAGAGTTGACAGAAAGATGAGGTTCTTTGTATTTATTTTTGCATTTCATCTTCACAGCTTTGAATTGGATGATGAATTCACTGCCATGTACAAAGGTCAGCTCCAAATCCAGGTTTAAGCTTCTGAAAAATCTGTTTATTTACAAAATATGGACTTCCTGTTTGTATGAATAACACAGTATTCCATTTTATTTCTTGACAGTGTTAGATGTTGTAAAAGCTCACAAGGACTCCTGGCCATTCCTAGAGCCAGTTGATGAATCATATGCTCCAAATTACTACCAGATCATTAAGGTAAACAATACATTTTCTTATAAATAGATAGCATAGAATCTGCCATAATATTATCATCATCATCATCATCATCTAGAATATGAGGATGTATATTTCTCTGTGTGATATTTTCAGGTTCCTATGGATATTTCCAGTATAGAGAAAAAGCTAAATGGAGGACACTACTACACCAAGGAGGGATTCGTGGGTGATATGAAAACTATATTCAGGAACTGCCTTAAATACAATGGTGAAAATAGTGGTAAGAATATATAAATACAAATTATCTGACCTAGATGCCTGCAAGTTGGAAAACAGCCCATAAATTGTCATATATAGGAAAGGAGAAAGCTCATAATTCTCATAATAAATATATGAAAAAATATGCATGTTGTACATATAATACAAAAATAAACTACTTCAAAAGTTTTTTCTTCTTCTTTAGCTGATATCTATGATGTTCGTTAGAGAGACTGAAAGTAAAGTAGAAACAGGAAGCCACTGACTTGCCATTACAAAAGGGATTGGGAACTGTAAGGGTAATAAATATTTATGCCCTGACCATTTATTCCTGTTTGCTTTTCACCAAGTATTGGTCTTTAGGAGAGAGAGGCAAGGAGAGAAGCAACTTAGAACTAAGGAGAAATTTCCTGACAGTTAGAACAATTAATCAGTGGAACAACTTGCCTCCAGAAGTTGTCAATGCTCCAACACTGGAAGTTTTTAAGAAGAGGTTGGATAATCATTTGTCTGAAGTGGTCTAGGGTTTCCTGCCTGGGCTTCGACTAGAAGACCTCCAAGGTTCCTTCCAACTCTGTTATTCTATTCTATTCTATTCTATTCTATTCATTTTTCCTGCCAAGAAATAGAGAATAATCTAGATTCTGAATGTAGTATCTAATTACAAAAGAAATGTCAATGCCACGAAACCTGTACCCATGTGACTATTCATTTGCTTTTTTAAATACAGATTATACTAAAATGGCTTATAATGTAGAGAGGTGCTTTCATCGGGCAATGATGAAGCACTTTCCTGGAGAAGATGGAGACACAGATGATGAGTTTTGGATCAGAGAGGATGTGAAGCGTGAGAAAAGATGCCGTCGGACCATACGTTCCAGTACAGGAAATGTTTGGACTCGATCCAGAGATTCCGAAGGACCGGGCAGAAAACAACCACATGTACAAAATGGAGGAAAACTTCCACCTCATAAAGCAAAACATTGTGTTCCCATTTCTTCCTCATTATCCGTCTCTTCCTCAGCAGAAGAAGATTCAAGTAGCCAGTCAGTTCAGTTGTCTGGAAAGATGGCATCTTCTAATGGCCGAAGCTTGCTGCATTCACATCACTGTGGTGGAATGCCCAGTTGTGTATCCCATTCTGGGCACATAGTAAGTATCAGTCTCGCAAGAGAAGAAAATATCCCTTTGCACAGAGAAAATCATATTTGGCACCCAGTCTTAACTTCAGTTTTCCCATCTGCCTGTTATATTGTCCTTTTTTACTGCAGTCTTCTAGTATTTCCATTGCTTATTTCAGGGCTGTCAAACTGGCATCCTGCAGGCCTGATGCATCATGTGCTGGCCATGCCCACGCCCAGATTAGCAAAGGGGGAAAAGTTGTGATAAAATATTCAGTTATACTCTCAAATAAGGTGGTGAATTATTCCTTCTTAGCATGAACATTGTAACGGAGACTTTTTTTAAAAAAAGAGCACATACAATTGGATCCCCATCACCCCATGTTCTATCTAAAAATGAGACAATCTTTATTTCTTTGGAAGAATGGAAGAAGAGGATCGTAGGTACAGCAGTTGAAGCATCAGAAAAAAAATTAAGATGGAATGCATCTATTTTCCCATATCTGTTTCATTTTTTGCTGCTTCTGTTTTATCTCCAGTCAAGGAGATGCCTATCAAGTCTCATAGACAATTTTATTTTTTCATGTCTAGAGACCACCCATTCCAGGAACATTTGATTCTCTGTGTGGATCTGATCCAGCAAAACCATATGGATCACCACGAGTACCAGAACCACATCCTGGTGAGCCAGGTCAGCAGCACCAGCACTTTGCCATGCAGGTAAGAAACGTGAGCCAAGCTTCTGTCTGAACAAGTAAGTTTCTGAAAAGGAATTATCTATTTTATGTTTACAAGTGAGAAATGACTACTTCGCTAATTATGGTTTTATAATAATTGTGTATTTCTTTATTTTTACAAGATTTTGGGATCTGTGTCAGACAAGTCAGACAATCAACTTTAAGGACACCCAAAGTTTGGGTTTCTCTTAGTATAAGATTTCAATACATTAGCTTCTGCTTGATTTGTTAATAAAGGTAGAATTTTGAGGACTTTTATCAATTGTTCATTCATATTATACTGGCTTTTTAAATTACTGAAGATGATCTTAATACTGGTTTTAAAATCAATATAGTAAATGTTGTATGCAGTAGGGATCTAATTTTATTCAGTTTTAAACTGCTTGTAGATCTCTTTCTTTTTTGGAAAGTTGCATGTTTTTTAACAAAAATAAATGAACAAAGGGCAGGAGGAGGAAGGATAGAAAGATTTTGCAAGGTGTATAGGATGGGTGGAGGATGCTTTTCCAGTATGCGGAGTTTGTTTTTTTAAAGGAATCATCTGAGGAACTTACACAGAAATGGGCAGGTTTAATGGTAGACCACCTCATTCATTCTCAGACTCATACACACAGTGCATGCATACACATGCCTAGATTCCTCCAAGTTACTGTAGATTTGGAAGTCTTAGTGATGCCATTTCCAAACCTATAAAGGTTGAATGTGTAGAAACGATGAATCCATCCTGAACACTAATTGTAGTTCTACGTAATTTTCCATCTGTACCTGCTCTACAATTAGAAATAAAAAAAATATTGCTGTGAGAAGTGGATGGCACTAGAATTTCTGAGATGGATGAAAGGCTCTGCAAATTATATTCTATCCATTGATTGGGGTTTTCTTATCCTCTCAGACTCATGAAGCTTTGCTTATAATTTTAAAGGTTTCAATTTTTTTTAACCTTCTGGTGGAATCCTGGTTTTAATAATTTAAGTTAAAATGCAAAGGTTGATTTTACTGATGGACATACTAACTGGATTACAAGTATACATTGAAGATCACATGAGTAATGGTTGCATCTAAGATAACTTGATTTCAAGCCAATTAAAATTCAATACTGATGCTTAATCAGGCTTGGAAATGTATTAATGGCCAATGCATGATAGTAAATTTTCAGCTTTCCTGATCCCAGGAAAAACTGGGCAGCTGAAGGTCTCTACACTATTTTCAAAGACGGACCTAGGTAAAGAACATTGTCATTCTTTTTAGTAACAACTGCTACTTGAGTATGTATGGGTACTTTAGCTACACTAAAGCTCAGGTTTAGAGGCAGTATATAACTATCATTTGCATAATACTGAGTATAACAGATGTACAATCTACCCTGTATTTTTTTTTAAATGTCAATGTTTTAAATTCATTGTGCAATAAGTCCCTGGTAAGAATGATATTTCTTTCCAGCCTCCAGTTGGTCTGAATGATCATAGAGGACCTCGGCTTCCAGCTCCAGAGAAGCCAGGATGTGCTGCGCCAATGCATGTTTCCACAGTAGGACCACATTCTACAACTTTGCAACTTGGTCAAATGAGCGGCCCACCCTCAGATGCTAATATGTATTCTTCTGGGCAATTCCAGCCTGGATTTATTTCTTCAAGACATAATGGACCTCCTATGAGACAAGGAGAGACCTCAGACCTTCCCCCCGGCCATATATACAGATCCTATAAATATCCTGCTGTATGGAATGGAAACCATGATGCAACAAATCAGATAGCCCTGGGAATAGACAAGAAATCTCCTGTGGGTCCTTGCTCTCCTATATTGCCCCATGCTTTGAGCCACCTAATGGACCCTCGGACCGTGAGGCAACCTTTGCCCCCAAATCAATGGACTGAGCAGTCTAATTTCCTACCTCATGGAGTTCCACCCTCAGGGTACATCCATCATCCAGGAAAAGCCTCCAGTCAAAGAATACAGCAGCAGCTTCCTGCCTCATTATTTGCATCTATCTCTCAGATTCAGAGAGGAGCCCAGGGTGGGGATTCCATGATGGACAGTCCAGAGATGATTGCCATGCAGCAGCTGTCCTCCCGGGTGTGCCCACCCGGCGTGCCTTATCACCCACATCAGCCTCCTTCCTCACATCTATCTGGACCATTTCCACAATTAACTCATGCAGCAACTGCTAATATTCAGCTTCCAAAACCAGTATTAAGGAATGGGAATTCTGAAGATGGCAGCCAGACAATTAATTCGGAGAACAATCAAGGTAATGATATATTCTTGCTTCATTGTGGCTAAATGGTGACTACTGCATGCTGTTTTGAGGGTATTCGCTCTGCTATATAATGTGGAGGCCCCATTTAGAAACTGCTATTGTCCTTTGGATTTTCTTTGGGATTTGTCAGCTTTGATGCTTTGCCATGTGTAAATACTGATTGAATATGAATATGTGACTAATTTCCCCATTGGAATGAAGCAAATTGAGCTGAGCAGCATATTCCATGGAAACTATAGTTCTAACATGCTCGGAGAACTATAATTTGGGTAAGACTTGTATAAGAACTTTTCTTTTTACCTGCTGTTCTATAATTGTGAAGGAAATTGTGAAGAAAATGTTATATGCTATATTCCTTATATTCTTGTTCTACTTATAACTTTCTACAACGGGTGATAATATGACACTCAGCAGCATCCATCTGAAGAATTGGAATTACATTTTTGGTTCTGATTCACATAAAACTTCCCTGCCCCTCATTATTATGGCTTAGCATTGCATGTACACATATCTGTGAACAATAATAATCTGGAAAAGGTTGTAAATTAATTTCCTAAACAAATACTGAATTGTATGAATTCCTAAATTAATATTGTACCTCAGATACTGATAATTAGAACCCCAATATATATATATGCTAGAGGTGTCAATTCATATGATGAAAGAGGTTTGAATTAAATATTTTCCTTTAAATTGCCTCTGTTTTCTTTTGCGCATTAGAGCTTCCAGCAGAGGTGAATCAGAAAACAGAGTGTCTTCCAGAAGAGACATACCCCAAGCTGATACCTCATTCTAAAGTCCCATTGCAGATGGAGTGTTCCCGGCAAAATTTAACACAGGAAGTGGAGGGAAATAATTCTGACGCTAAGAACAGCTCAAAAGCAACACAAAACAAGGGCACATGGCCAGAAGAGAATAACTATACAAGTTCTGTATCTCAGAGTTGCCTAGGTGATATTGTAACCGTTATGGAGAGAGGACCAATGCCTGAAAATGATGTTCTACGTGAAGGGTCATCTGGTGGTACTGAAGAGAAAGGTGTACCTGCTAATATAATAGAAAAGCCTGGCCGCACTGGAAGTGGAAATCTGCTAGAAGCAACTGTGGCTTGCATGGGACAGAGCACAAGCACCCTTCCTAGTGTGGATGGAAATCCAATTGGGGGCACTTCTAGCCAATTTGCCCCTCTTTATATGCCCAACATGGAATATCCAAATTCAGCCACACAATACCACATCAGTTCTGGATTTCAGGGTTTTAGTGCTATAATGGGAGCAAAACCCCTTTCAATATCACATTCGCGTTTTTCCGCTCAGGGCTTTCATGCTAGCAACAGTCCCCATGGCACTTACCCTCGCTATCGTTCTCACCAGGGAGTGCCATACCCTTACCATCCTCAGCCACCCCCTTATCATCACTACCAGCAGCCTCCTTATTATACGTGTCCACAAGGTTATTCAGACTGGCAGAAGCCTTTCCCTCACCCATCAAGCCCCACTGGGCATTCACCTACCCAATCCCCTGCGGCCAGACCGCCTTTCTCAGACAGAGGGACAGCGGGCAGTGGCATGCAGAACTGTGAAGTGCTTAGCGCCACTTTGGCTTCCCCAAATGAAATAGACATAGCAGGCACCAAAGAGGGTTCAGCTAACGGACCAGAACTGTCCCTTGAATCTGAGAAAGCAGAGGAGCCCCAAGAAAGGCCTGAGAGTCCCAAAGAATTCCTTGATCTGGACAACCATAACGCCACAACCAAGAGGCAAAGATCAGTTGCGGCAGGAGAGTATTTGTACAGCACCTCCTTGCCGTCTGTGAGTTCTTCTGCATTTGGATTTGCCCCTTTCCCACCCCATGGCATCATGCTACAGACAGCGTCTCCATTTGCATCAAGACATCCAGCTGCCCACTTCCAGGCCAGAGGTTATGGGTCAACAGTCAATGCTCACTTGTCACATCATCAGGCTGCCAGTCAATCCAATGGTCTTGCTCATGAAGGATCTCTGTACCGTTGCCAAGATGAGAATGTGGGACACTTTCAGGCCTTAATGATGGAACAAGCAGGACATGGAACTAACCTGAGAGGGCAACATACAGATGTGTACAGAACACCAGGGTAAGTGTGGAATTGTGTTGTTACTAAATGTAATCTTATATAGAATACAGAATAACAGAGTTGGAAGGGACCTTGGAGGTCTTCTAGTCCAACCCCCTTCCAAGGCAGGAAAGCCTACACCACTTCAGACAAATGGTTATCCAACATCTTCTTAAAAACTTCCAATGTTGGAGCATTCAGAGCTTACCTGTATAGAGGTCACTTAAACAATCCTCATTTATTCTCTTTGTTCATATTTTGCTTCAGAAATAAATAGTCTGCCTATTGAAGAGGGGTGTTCAACATTTTGATGTTGTCCGGCGCCAGAACTCCAGTGGCTGCCTCGGGTTTTCTGTAGGATGGGAAATAACATTGGAGACAAAAAGGAGCCTTGTGGCAGTCATACTGATAAAATATTATTTATTGAGACTGTTCTCAGAAGTTGCAGTGGAACCACTAAATAAAGTGTCCTCCACTTGTAAAGAAAGTTCAAGACAATATATTGACATATGAATTAAAAACTGGTGAGCGATCAAACAGTTATTATGTCTCTCTTCTGCAGGAAATCTTAAACACATGGCCATGCCTTAATTATTTTTGGATTAAATATACTTATGAAAAGGTATGCGGTTACTACAGTTCTTTCTCTGTTTTCTGTGATTTTAGAATGCACATACTTCAGCAACAAACTCCATTCCCAAAGGTGCCTACATCAACTTCAACTCTGGAAGAGCTGCAACCACGAAAACCACCAGCATTGCCTCTAGATCAAGTAAGTACAAATAAATAATAGCATTTAGAAGATAGTGTCTCCTTATGAAAGATTTCAGATTTCTAGTTGTCTTAACTGGGAAGTAAAAGTCAACTTGCATGCATTTTGCTAAGGTTATTAATCTAGTAAATAAGATGCTTTCTAAATGATATGTGATTGATTGAATGTATCATCAAGTTGGTGTTGACTCTTATCTATCATGTAGTGATGCTTAAAAGTTTGTGAGCTCTTTTTGAATTTTCATTTCTGTTATATATGACCAAAAACACGAGAACCTAGTTAAATGAATTAAAAACATTGTACTTGTTCATTTATTTATCGGGGTAAATGACTCAAAACCAAAGGTATACATTTGTATGTGATTCCAGTACATCTCAGTTCACTGATGCCTAAAGATCTCCTTGCATAGTTGATTCACATGATCTTTCTCTGTGTTGAGCATTTCCATACTTTGCATTCTTTGGATTTTCTTTCCTTGCATGGCAACATCATCAGCTTGACATCACAAAGGCTTTAACCTACCCTCTTCATAAACACCATTAGTACTATGAAAGGCCCTTGGTCCTTCCTCAGTAGCATGTTGCCATCCAAACTGAGGAGCCTATAAATTTGTGTCTTAATATTAATCATACTTCCTATCCATATGTTTTCTTGGTAAAGTTACAGGAGTGATTTTCTATTTTATAAAATGATGCTTTTACTGTTATCACTAAAGTAACCTTCCGTGCCCAGCATCTTCTGTATCATTGCAACTCAACATAGGCACCTTCTTGTTTAACTGGGCGGTTAGAGTGCCTTTCATACCTTATGTAACCCTGCTTGGATCATCTACTCTTGGCATACACTGCCAGTGTTCTTCACTTTTCTGTCCTCAGCATCCTACCGAGACACAGTAATTCTTTGATATTGCATTTCTGATTACTCACAGTGCCCCTTGATAATCCACATAGCAAATTTGTAAGGCAGCCTATCATTAGTATCCTTATATTACAGATTTTAGAGTAAAGCTAAGGGAGACAGACAGAGTGAACCTGTGGCAGGCTTAAAGAAACTTGGTAAACTGCTGACAAAAGCAAGGCTTGAATTACAGGTTATCCAGCTTACTATTGAATCAATTAAAAATGGTATTTGGCCATTCTCAACATATTTCTTTCCAGGGCTAATAATTTTGCTACTATGTGATTTGTCAAAGATTTTGAGTTAAATTAGTGTAAAATTCTTTAATACCGTGTTAGATATATCAGAAATTGTTGGTCTGAAAACCAACTGGATTGTACATTAACAATATAATTTTATACCTGAAATCAGTAGGGCTAATTTTTAGGACATCCATCTTAAATACCTGAGTACATTTACTGAACCTCTTTTGTTGGAAATATGCAAATAGGTAGCCAGGTTAGCAACTTCTCCTCCAGTGAAATGGGATGCCACTAAACTCAAACTCTAACACTGCTGTTTGCATTCCCTATAAAGGAAGTCTGTAATGCTATCCTCCTCATACACTCCTAAAGCTACTGTTTTACAAGTCAAACCTGGACAAGTCAAATGCACTTACATATTTGTGATATTATCTAGTATCCTTTTAATTGTTATATATTTTCATGTTTTTAATTTTTCTGAAAGAAACCTGTACTAATTGCTTTCATTTACCTTTTCTAGAGCTAATCTAAGGAAGAATACATAGAAGATAGAGCTACATATGAATAGAGATGGACAAAGGGAGCATCCTTTCTATTCTTACCTTCTTTAGCGTCATCTGGCTTCCGTGGTACTGTGCAACACAGTGCCCGATTGACAGTGGAATTGTCCCGAATCTGAGCCAGCAGTATGCCTGTCACAAACAAATCAAGAGAGAGGGTCTCAAATTAGGGCTTTGTTTCTGATCAGAGGGTTTATTGCATTCAGGGTTTAAGGAAAGTTTGAAGGACTTGAAACTTTCATTAACTGCTAAAACTCAGGTATATTTTTCAGGTTGAAAGACTGGAGATAGAGGATAATACTTGTATTAATATGTGTGCTTGGGATGGAATCCAGTTTACAGTTTTTTTTAACCTATTGCCTTTAAAAAAACAAAAGAAAAAAATTCTGTTTGTGAATGTATTGTACATGATTAGGATTGAAGTTGTAGACTCTACATTTGCAAGCATAGCACTGGGATGATCAGAAGATGTTTACAATCATGTCACACTGTTTTTGTTTCTAAGAAGGTAGATGTAGAAAATGGCAAAACTCTTCCTTTATAATGTGATAGGGCTGCCTATTAGTAGTTTGGATTTGAGGAATACTTATTAATGGGTCACATTTATTCAGGAGAAAGCACAGTGTTAAATCTCCTGCCCATGGAATGTGTGCAGTACTGCTGTAGGAAGAAAGGAACTGGAATTTTCAGAATATTGGGATTTTTATGTGAGATGTAGCATTTGTTTCATCATTTCCAAGATTCACCCATATGTCAGTCAATATTGAAACCATTGTCTCTAAAATCCTAAGATAGGAGGAAATCTTGCAGAATGATTTTTAGTAAAGTCCAGTGATATTAATATTAGACAAGAAATAATAAATGCTAAACTATTTGAGTGTGACTGGTCCCATGCTCTGATGAGGGCAACTCAGAAATAGATCTCTATTTAAATTTCAGCTTTATAAGAGGATCCAGATATGCTGTTGCAGACAGACAGCATTTGATTCTATATATGGTTATTGAAGCATATATGCTAGAAGAAATGAAAATGAAACTATGAAATCACCTATACATTCACACAGTTCATTTAATAATTTCAGATATCATAGGACAGCTTACATATTAGCTCAGTCTTTCACAAATAAGTTTCTGAATCAACCGATGAATTGGAGTTTGGTGGCCAACAAAACTAAGTAAATACATAATAACAAGCCTACTTGCAAACGGCTTATATAAAATCTGCCAAATACATCTTGCTATAAGCGCAAATAATGAAAGCATTGCAAGTTTATATTAGAATACTTGAATTTGTTACAATGATATTTACATTTCAGTGTGATTGCTTGGATTTATCTAATATGGTGTTTTGCTCAAACTTAATGAATCTAAAAAAAGGTAAACACTTCTCCCAGAGATTGTCCTCATCCCTTAGCCCCTACTCCTCCCACTAAATAGAAATAGAAAGATCCTATATTAAATAGAAAAGATCCAAATAGAAAAGATATTTATTTGAGTTTCTCTACTGAGTTCTACCTGGAGTGACATTATACCAAACATGAAAAGCAATGCAGAAATGAGAAAAGTGCTTTCTGTCCCATCCCCGTTGCAGTCCCAAAACCGAATTAAAGACAAGCAGATTCACAGTCATAACTGTTTCAGATGATGTGATACAGCATCTTGTCTGCTAAGTAGCTAATACAACTGTTAGGGGCAGTAATTTTCCTAGGAACATATTAAAAGAAACAGAAAGACAAATACCTTTTCTTAAATATATCCTATTCATCCCATGTAACTTTGGCATGCAAATTATTTTTATGTATAAAATTGATGTAAGATTTCAAAGAGCCCATCTTTAGTTATTGTAAAACATTCTATTCATCCATTTCATCTCTTCTAGTATGTTAATTTGGAAAGGCATTATATTCTAGTCTTTGAAACAAATTGGCTGGTTATGGAGCATGCTTAGAAAGGGAAGACCCAACTGCTCCAAACAAGGAAGCAGGGCTGTGGTTGTGAAAAGTCTGCAATCAGCTTATCTGGATGAACTTAAAACCATCCCTCCAAAAACTTTTAGGGTTACAGTGTAATCTGTCATATCCGTAAGCATGTGATTTTTAGTTACTCCTAGGGAGCAAATGAATTACGGCTTTGGCTTTTTTTTTCGTTAAAAAGGTTTGCTTTTCAAATAAATTATCTTGTACAGTCAAGATCAATGAATAACACAGCTAGAGCTTGTCTGATCATGGGTTTAGGCCTTATACTTGCTGTGTTGAAAGAGCCATCTAATGCAAGAATCTTCTCACTCCAACCATCTGTGCCTGCTTACCAGTTAGATGGGGTGCAGAACATTTCACCTGTGCAAGATCTTTGCTTTTCATGTGAAAATATTTTTTTAAAAATCCTGTTTGCTTTTCTCTAAACTTTTGGGAATAGAGTATGATAAAAAATAAGGTTGTGGGATCACTTAGAATAATGCTTCTCAAAATGGAAAGCCTTGGTGGTTAAAGTTGACTCATGTAATCACTACTTGAAATGTGTTTTGCCTCTGCTGCCCAAAATAACTACTTACATATTAGCATTTTGAGGGTTTTTCCTCCTTACTCATGGTTAGAATTTTAAAATAAACCTTTGGTATTACTTACCAGCAGTAGTATTTTCTTAGTTATATATGTTTTACTCCAACTGGTATCTCCTATTCAGTAGTGATTATTGTCTTAACAGCAAGTTAAAACCTCTCGTTTATCAAGAGGTGGCTGTTAATTTAATGAGCTTCTGAATTGTACACCTTGATGAAAGAGAATAATGGTAAGATAGTTTACTTTTCTTTGATCCCAAATCAGGATTTTTTTGGCTTTCAAAGAAAAAGAATTTATTATATTATATAGATGCATAAACAGATTATTCCTTTGTTAGTATATCATTCTGAACCTACTTAAGATTTATTACCATTTTACTAAAAGGATTTCTCAGTGTAAGTCAATGTTACAATATGTTCCATGTAATTAGTCCCACTGCATTTTTCTTCAAACCACCTTGTAAAGAGCCTTAAGAAAAGAGTTCTTTAAACAACAGAGAATGTAATTAGTTTTTTGCTTGAATTCAAATTCTCTCTAGCGAAGGTGGAAGGAAATAGGAAGAAAGCCCAATTTCTGGGTTCTCGTGAGTTTTCACCAAATAATGCCCTGTAGTGGCCTTTATAAGAGTTAAGGAAGCTGGCCTTTCTTTCCTCACAATGAAGCATGAGCATTGTATAAAGCATCTTTTAATGCTCACTTTTACTACTAAGTTCAGTTTTTAAAGAAAATATAACCTTATTTCCCCTGAGTCGGATGTAACTTCCTATATGTTTAAATTTACAGTGGTAAAATGATGAGGCAGTGATAGAAGTTGACCATCTATAATATCAATCTAGGCAGGCACTCTGGGAAACAAGTAGAAATAGATACGTAGAAGCACATCAAAATGGGATGTTTAAATTCTATCTAGACAATGGAAGTTACGAGATTCCAATGAGACTTTAGTAGCAGGTCTGCATGACTACACATGCCAGTGACAAGGATAATTTAATGAGTGCAAGTAAGAGAAAGATGAGAACATTTATCTCCAGACTCCGTGTGAGCTTCAAGGGTGCTTGAAAGCAGTGATGGGTTTGAAAGCCTAGCCTATCTGAATTTCCTCATCATATTGTGAATCTGAAAAAAAAGCTGTAAGTTGGGCTTGCTCTTTACACTGAGTTTCAAAGACATATTTTAGCTGCTAAAGCCAGCTAAAATCTTAGAAACAGGTGATAATCTTTTGAGTCAGAGGAGTTCTTATTAAGAAAGGTTTTGTCAACAATTTGCTTTGCCATATTTTTAAAGGGAATTTTACTGTTGATAAGCTGTAAAAAGGTAGAACAATTATGTGTCTTGAGCACAGATCTGCCAGGTGTAATTGGCGGGTCCTACAGTGGAGAATTCATTCAGTCCTGGATATCAAGAGAATAGCCGTTACCTCTAAGGCAGCCTTTCCTAACTGATGTTCTTCAGATTTATGGAGCTACTATTCCGAGAATTTCCCAATCAACATGGCTGCTC
This sequence comes from Calamaria suluensis, assembly GCA_032468135.1. Classification (NCBI taxonomy): domain Eukaryota; kingdom Metazoa; phylum Chordata; class Lepidosauria; order Squamata; family Calamariidae; genus Calamaria; species Calamaria suluensis. The sequence continues at coordinate 41,450 of JANHFP010004592.1, forward strand.
TACATGATCAGTGCCATCAAAATGAGACAAAATCTTTATGTCCTTTAGCCATCATCTTAGCTGAACATAAAATGTAAATTTTTAACTAAGCGGCAACTTCATTTAAATTATATCAGATTCCAAAATGTTGTGACAATTATCCATTCTCAAGAAATATAAACTGCAAGGTATATATAAGCTGATTTTTTCCACCCTAAATAAAAGGAAAAAAAGTTTTTCTAACTGGGAGGAAAAAAACAAATGGATGCTAGTTGTTGGAAAATATTTGTGGTATAAATATGTCAATATTCTGATTTTGAACTGGCAATGTTTTATCGATCACAACCATTCCTAAAATATTGTGTCTTGGGTCAAGCATTGTATGGGTAGAAAGGAGCTATTTTATTGTAATTAAGATTGTAAAGAATGTAATTTGTCTGTTAAAGTCCGAGAAAGGGAATGTTTCTTTTTATGAATGCTAGTGACTAGATAATGTTTTTTTGGTCTTGGAAACCTTGCACATCAAATCCCAGTCTCCATGAAGCTTCAACACAATTTTTAGTCTACAGAACTGAGTCATTATTGTAAGAGATCTCTCACCATCAACCCTGGCAAGAGACTGACATAGTCTGGGCTATGCACAACAGTGAACTTTCCACCCCACCACAGACTGAACCTGTGCTGCAGAAGCTACTATCAGCCCATTCTTTAGAGTCTTAACACCATGGATGAAAGCAACGGTCCCCATATCTTCCTCTGTATTTATCAGCTGGAGCTCAGGTATCTCATTGCTCCTGAACAGCCCTGGTCAGTTCCCTTGTCCACGGACTATAGTATCAGGGATCCTTTCTTTCCTCTTTGGAAACTGCAAAGAGCTAGGTTTGAACTTTCCTGGTCAATACTGGAAAAGGGAATACTATTTATTTTTATATTGTTTATATTTTCTGTTGTACTACTAATTCCCTGGCAATGACAGTTACCTCAGTAGCTAGTTTAATAATGTGTGTTTGGATACTTTTTAAAGGTTCCTTTTTAAAAAAAGAAAAGTTTTGATCTTTAGAGATCCGTAGATTTTATCCCCCTGAGAATGTGTTATTTTGTATAAAATATGTTCTTAAAATAGTATTTGGTCTGTGTGTATCTGAGAAGAGTGGGGGGAATGGGGATGAGAATCTCTAGGAACATTAAACAATAGCTTTATGTAAATCAGAGCACTAGTTTGTCTCACCTTTATCTCTAGAGACTGGCACCTTCTCTAGATTTTCAGGCAGTAGCCTTTCCTAAAATAGTTAGTTACTTTAGACAATTTTGCCTGGAGAGACTGAGAATTAAATCTGGGAATTTTTTAAATGCAAAACCATGTGACTTACAACTGAGCTACCAGATGTGTATTATTGGCAAATTTTATTTGGCCACTTGAGTGATAAAATGCTGCTACAAGAATACTTATTAATTTCTATCATACAAAATGTAGGAGGTATAGTGTTAATATAATTGTAGAGTAAATTAGAAATTTCTTAACATTGTCAAATAACTTATTCAATGAAGGATTTGCAAGAGAGAAACTAGTAGTGTTTCCTACAATGGATCAAGGCATTATTTTCTTCTCATCAGACATAGATTAGGATGTAACAGTTTTAGATTTTAGGAAATTATTAGTTTTGCCCTTTCTGGGAGGTAATATGGTGCAGATTACTGAGGCCAGAATAGCAAAACTGACCCTACTATATACATCTATACCATCTTTGTTTCAGTTAGTATTTTGGTTGTCCTTCAAAATATATTCTTTTAGCAATTATGTTGAGTTGTTTATAAAATACCATGTGAAAAATCTTTCAGCAGATTTTTATGACAAATAGATAATTATAATACCAGTTTGCAAAACACACACACACACACACACCAAAAAAACACAAAGTGCTCTGAGTTGGAAAGTTCCTGCAGAATAAAGAAAAGGAGGGGACATTTTGAGGGAAAAATCACCACAACAGGAATTCTGGATCACATCTGAGAAACTAATCTTAAACATGAGGTTTGTTTTTTGTTTTTTTTTACTCTGGATAGAAACAGCAGCCAGCATCCGTTCAGGAAGACTTAATGAGGAAGTAAAGGGAGTGAGGATTGTTTGAAAAGCCAGAGCATTAGCATGTTTATCTTCTGCCTAAAGTAACCATAGAGATCTGTAATATTCATGTGCCTTGGCAAAGTTGCCCAGGGCAGTGATTCCTTTCCTGTTGGGTGGAGCAGCTTCTGCCCCCCTTTCTTCAGCAGCCCAGCCAGCAAATCACATGCTGTCTCCTTTTTCCCCTCTCCATTGTAAAGCCTCCGCAAGTCTAGGGAGTGTAAAAAAGTTTGCAATCTTTTTTTTGCCACTGCAAGAATTCTGTGCCTGCCTGGCATAGTAATAGGAGTGGTCTTTAGCTCTTCATTAGCATAGAGCAGGCTGCATGGTGTGTGAGCAATCACTAGTCCCCCCCAAAAGGTCTGCAGAATGCACTGATATTAATGTAAGCTGCTGTTAAAAGGTGTCTTCTCTGGCTGTAAGGACTACTTCTAGGAAATGCTTAGATTCATTCTGGATCTGTTGTTGCCGAAGATCAATGACTGAAGTGGAACCCCGACTATAACTGGCCTGCTCTTCTCTCTATGCAATCAGTACAAAAAGCTTGAAAAAAGATCTTACTGCATATTTCCTTTTGCACCCACACAGCAGCTGGTGACAACGAGAAAGTTCTGCATTGGCTTTTCCAGCCAGGTATGTTATGTGGAAATGTTCGCTATAGCAATTGCCTCCATTCCATCAGATGCTTCCTATTATTAGTTAAGATCAAAACACTTGCCAAACTTTCAGTTCATGTCCAATTCTTAATATCAGGCCTATGATTTAATAGGACACGACGGGAAACAATTAGCTTTAATTGGACAACTATTTTGTACTTTAGAACCTTATTTTTTAGGGAGTGGGGAGAGTTACTACGAGTGTACTCATTACATTAGTGTCACAAATTTTAGCTTTTTTCTCCTGGGTTTGCTTTTTTTTTTTACACATTTTTCAAACATATGACTTGCATCACTATTCTTACATATTACCTGCATAACTACAGGTACTTGTCTAGCCAATCTCTGGAAGGGGGGAAAAAGGACAATTTTAAATAACATGTATGTATGCCTAAACAACATTATGAAACAACATTATGAGATTTGAGAACCACCTTGTAGGTCCCAAGTCCTGGTTTAGCAGCTAGTTTTTAACAGAAAAGCCTTTATCAGAAAACTGATTAAAATCTACCCTACGTTATTTTAGGAAGATAGACTATTCTTCCATTGTCAGATAAGGGTCACATTTATGCTGACACATTCAGTTTGTTATTAATCTTACAATTATAATTTTTTTAAAAATGATTCTCATGAATTAATTTCAAAAAGGTTTTCTCACCCTCATTTTTTGAAAAATATTTACAATACATACACTACATACAGAAGGAAAAACCTTAGATACATCTGTTAATAGCTAAATGAAGTCTGTTTAATAGGGCATGCTTTCAGTTCCTCAGTAAACAAAACTAGACTGCTGTTTATTCTATGCAGATTACTAGTTTTTCCATTTAATACAAAATATGCATTTGCTTCTTTTGTTTCCAAAGTCATTTTTGAAGGCAAAGCTTTTTCCAGTTTTTACCCCATATTATTTTAATGGCAGTAAATTGATAAGCAACATTTTGCAATGTTATGGATATAGCTAAACAATATAAAATTAAGTTGACATAGATTTTAAAAATGATTTTTGTGTTTATTAGAAGGAAAATAATTTCAAATACAAGTATCCAAAGAAAGCAACATACAGAATCCATCTTACCTCATTTAAATATTACCGATTAAACTCATACTACACAGTGGCCTTTGAGCAACAAAAGCTATTCAAGAAAGACAAAGTTACTTGAGAAATTTCTAAAAGGATAACTTCAACTGAAATATATTTGAAAGTAGTAAGATTGTATACCAGTTTCAAAAGTGTTTTAGTAGTTACGGTAATCTACTTTGGCCTTGAATCTTTGTGAGCTGAGGAGGAAGTAGTTAAAACATGCCCTTGGATAACCTTATACTTCAACATCTCATTTCAATGCTTTTTAAAATTAAAAATATTTTAAATAAATTCACGAAATTAAAATTATGGTAACTAAGATCCCAAAACACTTAAAATGAAATATTTCAATTGTGTAACAAGGTGTAGTAATCAAAAAATGTGTTTAGCCTCTTGGAAGACTGGATTGATTTTGTGAACAGATCCTGCTAGATGGGGGAAGGGCAGGTTAAGATACTCATAGCGCAAAACATTTTGGATACATCATGCCCAAACATACTATATAATTAAAACTCATATTCTATGCAGACTGGCTGATACAGTGGCTAGTATCTTCTCTACCTAACTTTACTATGTTTCTTAAATGTTACTAAAATTGTAATGCATTGCTCTTCTTTTTTTTCCCCAAAAAACAAATTTTATTGATTTTTCCATATAATAAACTGATGGAGAGTCAGGTATAGAAGCACTGACTTTCTAAGTCCGCCAGGATTTGAAGGGGGCTGTTTGTACTGCATATTACAAATTTCTTTTTCACCTTTTTCATATTTCTAAGGCCGATCAGCCCCTTGGCTTTGGATATATGCAAAATAAAAACAAGGTTATAAAACATCAAACACCAGAAAAGGAAAGTCATTCCTGTGAGCAAACATCCACTAAAAAAACACTGTAACCTCCCATTCTAGATCAAAGCCTGCATAAAAAGCTTGGTCTTTTAAGGTATGCCTAAATAACTAGGGACTATTAACAGCAAAGGTACATTTCCTGGTTCTCATCAGGTGACACTGCTAAACTCTGTCCAATCTTATTGGATAAGTAGAAACAGGAGCTCCTGGTCCAGAAATGGGATTAATAAATCTTATGTAAGTCTTAACTGATCATAGATGTTTCTTGGCTGTATTTGCCCACTAAATTGTTCACTGATCTGTAATTGATGTGGGGATACAAAATCTCATCCATGATACCACATTAATGGAATATAATGTTATCAGTCGATACCGTCTCGCCTGAGAAATTAGAGCTTGACTAAATGAACTGAAATGTAAAGCATTTGTTTAAAATTGTCCTCATCCAATGGCAAACCCTTGAGCTGGAGGGTTGTTTTTTTTTGCTGGACCTAAAATAAAATGAACAGCGAGAAAGAATAAAAGGATTTCCTATGTATATTCATATATCATTACTGGGAATTTGTGGACAGTCCCTTAAAAGAGGCATGAGTGGTGTTTTTTTTAAGGATTCCAGATGTGACTCAGATGCTTAAAAATGAGAGAGGAGAAAGGGAGGAACCCAACTGCTTGAAAACAAGGAAGGTAAGGTTCCCAACTTTTCTGACTTTACATTTCATTCATAAAGTATTCCACTACTAATCATTCCAAAAGCAATCTACAAATTCACGGCATTCTTTATGCAAATGAATTTGGAGAGAATGGTGTATTCAAACTAGTGAGAATGCTAATTAGTGTAAGTGGAGAGGGAGAGTCAATTTATTCAGTAAAATTAGTTTTGAAGGAGGAGGAGGTAGTTTGTAGCCATTTATTATCTAATATTGGTACAGGAATAATTATTTCGAAAACCTCATGTGCAGCTTCTAAACATTTATGTCTAATGTGTATTATATGTATGATTAAAACTGTATTTGTGCTCTATAAAGCACTGTATGGATACATTTGCACTAACGGTTGTAATTATTCCACCAACCAAATGCTGAAACTGTTTCATTTTGAAGTTTTCTTTAGATGAGGAAATGTATGTGAATGAGTTACCAGCAGCTAATAATAACAGCTTCCAGAAAGTTAGGATGCATTTATATCTGATTAATGCAGTGGATAATTAACATATGATTTTTGACATTTAAATAAGGTAGGGGTTTTTTTTTCAGTAGAGGAAAAAGGGTGTTTGGGTTTGAGGAATCAGGTCAGTTTCACAGGAATGGTTTATGATATTTCAGTTTTTAAAGTTTATACTGCAGATGGACATTTGATCTTTTTTAATTGAGTAGCTATGTTTTAGTACATTTTGTAGGTTTGGCATTACCATGTCTAATAACAGTCAAAATATATGTAAAGATGGCTTGTTTTGCCACAAGTAACGTATATGAGGACTAGCTATGTATTTTTTGCACAGTTGCATGGAAATAGATTACTCTAGAAGTTTCAAACTTTAATAATATCCATCATGCAAACTTACTTTTTTGCAATTCCAAAGCTTATATAAAATGCTTACATAAGAATCATGACTAATCATAAAACTATTGGTGACATTTTTTCTGTTATATGATTCATTGTATATGTTGTACTATCTTTTTTTGGGGGGGACTTTGTAGGGCTGCTGGAAAAAAAGTTATATAATGACTGAACTGAACAACATAGTAAAGTTTGTAAATAAACGGGGGGGGGGGGGAGAGAGTTTGTTTGTTTTAGCTGTACCTTGTCCAGTTGAAAGCAGAAAAATACCATCATTTTCTCTGGATGCTATTTCCTGGTTGAAACAAAAAGACTTATTTAACTCTACATTTAGCACACTGGTTGGTTTCAGAGAATGCAACACAGATTGCATAGATTTTTGCACCCATTTTTGGTAGGTTGTTTGGTTCTAGCTTAATATGTTTTATAGAACTCCATCTTTATGACTTAAGAAATCATGTTTTATGACTGAATGTTTGTAAATCCAGATGTTTATGACTTCTCTAATAAAGCACAATTCCTACCTTTGAATTAATAAAAAAGAAAGAATTTTTTTTTGCCTACACAAAATTATTTAGCCTGGTTTAAACAAATATTTAAACCTTGATTATACAAGAGTAGGTCTTTCAATCAAAAATGGTGAATAGACCATAGTCATAATTTACAAATATGAACATTGTCACCAACTCAGTTCAGATATTAACCATGCTCAAACTATAATTAGCTAAATAGTATACTGGACTATAAATGTGGTGTAATAAATGCAAAGTCAGAACACATTAGCCAAAAGCCTAGCATGGGCTTAGTGGGGTGTGGTCTGGTTTATTAATTGCAGTGTAGGAGGATAGATCTAGAGAAATTTAAATAATTTTAAGTCTTTTTTTAAAAATCACAAACCACAAATATTGTAACTGTTCTAGTTCTCATTTTCACATTAATTACTATGGTAGGTAAAAGCTACACTTGAGCAATATTTGCAAGCCTTCTTTTCCCAGATGGATGTTTGTTTGTTTGCCCTTTCCCTCTTTCACAAAGAAGTCCTACAATCGCCCGATGTTCCCTGAAATGTCTTTTTCAACAGTTGCAGGGTGTGGGCTGAATTCTGTGTATTTGACTTTTTTTTTGTTCATGGTCTGGAACCAGATGCTATTGAACTGTAACTCCTTGAAATTTTTGGTGTTCTCACCCCTCTTGCAGAGCGGAAGTTCACTTGATGTTACCTTGAGTAAACTTCACTGAAGATCACACAACTCATTTTGCTTTAATGTTACTGAGTGCTTATTTTTCAGCTCCATAGACCTCAGATGTCTTCATATGCAAGTGTGAGGATAGGATGTTAGGAGACAGGGAAAGTATCCAGTAGAAACTGGCTTATTAGGGGAAAGAAAGGGAGGAAAAGAACCAAATTTCTTCGGCAAACTTTCCTGAAAATCCCGGGGGCTTGATTGAGCTATGAACATCCAATTCTATCTTTGAACTGTGTGAACTGTTATCCAATAAAGAAAGAGGAATTGTTTTCTGTCTCCAGTTAAATAAAGACAGCGAAGACAGTGTTCCCTAATGTCAAAGAATTTCTTGGGTCTATAGCAGCAGCAGCAGCAGCAGTAGCCACCACCCAAGGAAAATGACAAGCAAGAAGATCAGGTCAGTAGTGCTTTTGTGTGCTTGGTTTTCAAAGGTCAGTGATTCTGTTCATGTGATGTTTATCATTATTGAGAGAAATAGGTGGTTGAAGATAAGAACAAAATTTAACTGAAGGAGGGCAAAGGGTGACTGTAAGTTTCCTACAAGTAGAAATTAATAATAACTGCAATGATTGGAACTGCTTGGGCCAACATTCTCCCATTCTAATATTTCATAATGTTTCTGTTGCAAGGTCTGTTCTTACTAACTATACCATCATTAAAATCTGCCAAGAACACCACAGAAGAGGAATGGATTTGAAAGCATTCTCATGCTTTTAAACAAACATTGGTAACTTGTCTCCTCTTTCTTCCCAGCCTTCCAGCAAAATTAATCAATGGAGGTATAGCTGGCCTTGTGGGGGTAACTTGTGTGTTCCCCATTGATTTGGCCAAAACCCGTCTGCAGAATCAGCAAGGACGAGCAGTCTACACAGGCATGTGCGTGAGTGACAGTACAGAATATTACGCTTCAAACTCAAAATGAAGTTCTATTGATGCATTTCCTAACACCATTGAATATGCCTCAAAATTCAATTTTCTTTGCCCATAATGTTTTTAATATGTCTTATAAAGCAGCAACACTCAAGAGTTCTAACCTGTATGTTGCAGACCCAGCCATTCTGAAAAGCACAAGGTTGGGAAATATGCTAGAGTTGATGGGGGAAATGACATTTCCCACCGTTACTAGCAAGCCTAACTAGCTGAGTGTCAATGATGTAATGTTGCCACCATTCAGAAATAAAATCAATAATGAAAAAGAATCCTGTTGCATGTTTACTAAAAGCTGAATGTAATTGAGCTTTTCAACTGTCTTGGTGCCATAGCTGGAGAAACATTATGGAAGGACAGGGAACAAGAAATAATTACATTTGTGAACCCCAACTTTGAAATAATTTTGGTAATTGTTTCTCCCTCTCATATTCTAGGCGAGATTGTTTGGTGAAGACAATACGCTCAGAAGGGTTGTTTGGCATTTATAGAGGTAAACCCTATAGAAATGGAAGGGCTTGGCTTTACTCTGAAATTTTAATAATTTGTTTTTTACCATATTTCAATTTAAAGTAAAACATGTGATTTGAAACATGATGTGTGCGCTCGCGTATGCATGTGTGTTTATATGTGTGTGTGTGTGTTTACACACACACACACACACACACACACACACACACACATGTAGGTCTTGGTGTATTTGGATCTTTTCCCATGTGAGATTTATTTATTTATTTATTTATTATTTTAATTTATATACCGCCCCATCTCCAGACTCGGGGTAGTTGACAGCAAAATTAAAAACAGAACAATATACAACTTAAAATAATTAAAATAATTAAACTAAGCTGTCCTCTTAC
>JANHFP010004595.1:9795-20278 GCA_032468135.1 Calamaria suluensis
GCCCTCCAGAGGCTGGAAACAGCCTCTTTCCCAACTTCTGGTGGGCCTGGAAGGCCCAAAAACCAGCTGGCCAGCACATGCATGCGCATCAGAGCTGAACTAGGGCAATGCTCACATGCCCACTGATGTGGCTCTGTGTGCCACCAGTGGCACCCGTGCCATAGGTTCGCCATCACGGGGCTAGCCCAAGGGTCGGCAATCTTAAACATTCAAAGAGCCATTTGGACCTGTTTTCCACAGAAAAGAAAACACAAAAAACCTTCCCATGCCAGACTATTTCCTGAGCGGCCATAAAACTACCATATGTAGTTGAATCAAACATTACGTTTTCTTCTGAGACTTTTATTTCCTTGGATTTATCCACATTTGGCCTACCGGGGATTGAAAAGGTCAATAAATTGTGTGCTGGCAGGTGTCGCACGTTGGCGGATGTGACACATATTTTGAGTGACGAGGAGCCGCAGCAGAGGGGTGAAAGAGCCACATGCGGCTCCAGAGCCGCAGCTTGCTGACCCCTAGGCTAGCCTGATTACCACAGGTAAAATGAAGCTGAACTTACCTCCCATCCCAGCAGCCATGCCTGCTCCTAGGCCACTGCTCATTCCGCTACCGATGTTCCCTCTGAAGTCGTCTACGCTTCCCATACCTAGAAAGATTTTATTTTTAACACTACCGCCCAATAGCTTAACATTTTGCATTGTTAACGAATAAACGTTTACCTACCTCCCAGTCGGTTGACTCCGCCAAATCCTCCCATACTGGCCATTCCTTTCATGCCACCAAAACCTCCAACACCTGAACCGCAAGTGGAGAGGTGTTTTTTTTTTTATGAATGCCGTAACTTTTCCACAGAAAATAAAGGAACAGGTGAGCATACCTACCTCCGCTCATTCTATTCATTCCTCCAAAGCCTGGTCCGTCCACTCCCATTCCTTGAAATATATGAAAGGAATCAATGCAGAATCACAGCTTTTTCTCTTCGTTTAACATAGGTCTATAGGCATTCGTAATATAGCAAATAGACCGATATATTTTCTTCTTCCTCCTTCTCTCCCTCCCTCTCTATTAATCAGCAATCAAGTAACTGTTAACCTGTTGCTGAATTTTAAAAGCTGGATGTCCAAACGAAGAATAGAATTGGGAAGGTTATGGCTATTTTAGAGGGGAAAGAGTACCATAAAAAGTGCCAGCATCTACTTTTTCCCCCTTTATCTTCAACTAAGTTAAGAGACCTAATACATGAACCTACATTTGTTAGAATGTGGATAATTAAGTAGTGAATGTCCTTTTCTATTTTGTCTTCAGGAACCATGAGTCTACATGTAGCACCTTCTATAAAAGTCCAGGTATTTCCCCCCTTGTCTCAAGATCGAAAAGAGAAAAGTCTGCTAACCTCCTGGATTCACGTTCCCCATTCCACTCCCCATGCTCAGTTGGGTGGCGCTGATTGGCTGTCCCCCAGGACCAAGTCCCATTCCGATCCCTCCAAGTCCACCTTCAGAAGCAAAAACAATAATAATAATAATAATCTCCTATGGTTATTACGGTTATTACGGCCTATGGTTTCTCCAGAATGGTATTTTAGCCATGTAAGACTTGGAAGAGAGAGCTACTTTCTGAAGAGTGAATCGGTACCCAAAGCAAGATTAACAGACAGCAAAGAAAAGGACCATACTCACGGGGTAACTGAGGTGTCTTGCTATCGGCTGCGCGGAAATCATCGTGAGGAATTGATTTGTCATCCTAAAAAAAAAAAAAAAAAGCCAAGGCTTTTGAGTGAGGTTTCCGCAGCTCGGATACCCACCCTCCTCCGTGGAAAAACCAGAAATGCACAACTCACCATTTTCACATGCATGGGTCTGTCAAACAGGAACTGCCCATTGAACATTGCTGAGCGCACAGTCAAGGATCCTTGCTTTTAAAAATGAGATATTCAATCCCCCCCCCAAAAAAACCCATCTTTCTCTCACATTTATACTACTGTTCATATACATGAAGTTAATTCAAACTAGAGGAGCTACATCCCAAGGTCGGGTGGACAGGGCAAGGGAAAGAAATAACTCTTGATTTCATTAACGTTTATACATGATTTATAGCTAAGAAGATTCTGCCATCACATATATAATTACCGTATTTTTTTTTCTTTTTTTTCTTTTTTCATATTTAAAATTATGCTTTGGGAGTTCTCGGGGAGAATGCGGGGCACAGTTAAGGCTTCAGATTGTGCACCTCCAATCTAATTTAACGATTCAATCTGCACTGCTGCATATGCAAATTTCAGGCGGGTAGAAATCACTGAACTGCAGGTCAACACTGGGGATTCTGATCGATGCCGCAAGAGCGGGTTAATTCCCTTTTAAAATGGTGCCCGTTTGCTGATGAGCTGGTATAATCGCACACAGTACGCAGGTGCGGTTAAATAAAACCGCCTTTTGCAAACACTACTTCAAATCAGGCGGTGTACCACTCACTTGTGCCGTTTCTTCAAGTGCAGGAAAAGCACTGAATTTCAGTTTGGATAACATCTCGTTTATAAAAGCTATGGGGTGGTGGTGTTGGGGGATGTTGGAAGGAAAACTGGGAATTCTGGATTTCATTATCAGCTTCCCTACATTTCATAATGCAGGAGGTAGCATTGCATCCCAGCTGTGAGCACCTTCGCCTAACAGAAAGTAGTTATCTGAAAACTAATTAGCAGAACAAAGCAATTTGTATGCAAACTACGTCACTAATTTAAGTCTCCTTCAACCATAGTTTAAGAGCTCTATTAGCAGAACACTTTTCTTTCACACAGCAGTGGCACACAACATCCCAAATACGATTTCTTTTCCATGTCATCTACCTACTTTTTCTAATTACTGTTAGTTTTTTCAATAAGATAGCAATTTCCAACACCAGGGTGTAGCAAAAAATAATAATTAAGTCACTAATAAACAACTTTCACAGTTGAATTAGCAAAGTAGTTGGAATTAATACTCCAGTCGACATGCTTGCCATTCCTCGGAAAATGATCAGGTATTAATTCAGGGTGAATACCAATTCTGATTAAATCGGAAATCTAATTATCTGCTCAGATCACATACAAAAATCCCTTTATAAAAACATTCCAACAGTACAGGATGTTGGGATTTCAAGATGGCATCAAACCATGAATTCAAACAGCATGGGCAACAATGAGGGATGCTAGTGAGTCCACAGGTTCCCATCTATACAATTCCAGAAGAGAAATACACAGATTCTAAACCACTACAAACTGTTATAATCCCTGAATAGCTACCAATCTACCAATACTGTCTACGCCAACACTGTCTCAGTAAAGGTGTAGACAGATACCCTCCAAAGTATAGGATCAGTACTGAAACTTCAGTTGCTGTTCAAAAGCATGCTCTCTTGTCAAAAAGATAAACTGCTGGCAGAGTTTACAGGCAACCAAGCCCTCTCTGGAAGTCAAATATGGTAGGAACAATGCTTTTTAACTTGCTTACGCAGACTAAACTTGACAACATAACTCTTTGATCAGATTGACTTGTGAGGATACATATTGCCTGAACAGCTTCAATGGGCTGCTCAAAAGTCACGGTTCCCATCCCCCGACTTTTGCCGTCTTTGTCTTCTTTGATATCCGCACGTTTTACCGTTCCAGCAATGCTGAACACTTCCTTTAATTTCTTCCAGCCAACCTTAAAGTCAAGCTTAAAAAGACAAAGATTCCATGGGACAGGCGAACAAAATTTTGCCTCTCTTAAAGGCTCCTCATTCTGTTCATGCTCTCGACACAACTGCACCTGTTCCCTCGTTTTCCAACACGCCGACAGAGCAAAAGAAGCAACACCCCTCATTTCCTAGTGAAAAGTTACTTAAAAAGGCAAAGAACGAAAAGTATTAAAACACGATTATTCATTCCCCATTGATTACAACGTCCACACGAGCGGTTCGTGAAATTTTGAAAGCAGGTTACAAAAAACATTTGAGCTAAAAAATTCTTTTTTAAAAGGGTAATAACTAAATCTTAGAACTTGGGAGAACAGCAAAACATGCAACATCAAAGGATATCAATGCTTAACATCCCATTAAAACCAGCATAGCTCTTCTCACTTAAGGATAATGCACTGTAACAATTGCCTAGGAATCTCCACTGCTTTTTCTATTACTTACATTGGCAACAAAAATGGTGGAGCCAAGCCTGCCAGCTTGTAGGTTGCTGATAATCTCAGGAGGAATGTTTGGGTTATTAAGTATAGAAGGCGGCAAATTCATTAAGCCAGGCGCTATGTCTGGACCGTGTCCGCCAGTAAATGGCCCACTCCCACGCTGCAGTGCCCTGCGGGCGTGCTCACCATCCAGATCCTACAAAACAGATAACAAAGAAAATATGCATCGGCTGGTCCTGAGTCAGTAGTTAATAAATATTAAAGACAATTTTTACATTCCATGGAACCTCCACCAAGCAGGTAGAATTTTTAGAAGGGACAGCAGAAGGAAGACATACTGGACACGTGGATGGAGGCCTAGCCCCGTCACCTCTGCAAGGCACCTTGAAAGAAATATCATCCATTGTCACTTCCTATTGTGTTACGTAGCCCAAAGATGACCCGAAATAGGTAAGTCAAACTAATGTGTTGTGTTTTTTTCCCCCAAACATCAAATTCAATGATTTTAGGGTTGTCCTGTTAATATCATCTGCAGAAGATGCATTTCATGAAGGCAGGATTCATAAACCGGGGATACTGACACCACATTCATTTCCTCCCTGGTTCACATCTTAGGCAGTCAGAAGACACACAGATTCAAGCCATATACTGATTTAAAATCATCATTCAACCAACTCTGGATTTAAAGCTTGTAAGTAGATATATCTCAAGTCTTACAGGGAATCAGTGGTGCTTGACAAAGCACCCTTACTTGCAAGTTCCATTATTCAGGGTCCCGAGAATTTTCTTAGGGAATCTTAATAAACCTAGAACCTACTGCATTACCATTTTACATAGAGCAAAAGTGGGATCATATATATACTTGCAGTTTTAAAACAAAATAATTTGCACTTTTTGACATCTATTGTTTGTTTTTCGGAAGTTTATTATTTTGCGAAATATCTGTAACTCTATTCCAGTTCTTTCATTTTAAAAGAAAGCCACAATGTTATGCGGTAGAAATACAAACATACCTCTTTTATGTTAAGTGGTCTTCCGTTGAGATCATATTTATTCATAGTCTCCAGTGCTTTCTTTACAAATTCTTCATCTTTGAATTCAACCACGCTGGATTAAAAAGAAATTAAATGCTTATTTATCCGTTTACTTTTCTAAATGGCATAAATATTAAGGGAAAAAAAACCATAAAACACACTTACCCACAACCCTATATCCATGAGGTGGTTTGTCAATGCAGGAAAGAACAAAAATGAAATATAAATCAGTAAATGTCATTGTTATGCTAAGATTTTAGACAAAAATGAAGAATAAAGTCTGAATAAAGAACAGAAATTTTTGGAGTGGGAAGGCACAGTTTTAACTATGAATTATCCTACCACCATTTATTCACAACATTTTAGTTAATCTGAAAGGCAAAGAAGGTGGGCATTCAATTTGTTTTATTGCAGGTTTTTTTCTATTAGGATTATCTTAAACCAAGTTATATACAGAATGTGGAAATGGCACACAGACAGCTTTATCCACAAAAAAAACCTGAGAATATCCATTACTACCCTTGGACTGTTATCTTTAGGAATATCCACATTTTCTATAACATGATGGCAATTATCAACAATTGTTGGTGTTGCTGCCTTCTTTAAAAAGAAACATTTGATTTTTTTTTTTAAAAAGTTACTCTTTAACCAGCTTTGGTTTTACTTATTTAATAAAAATTCCCAAGGGTCAAATGAAAATTGCAGTTAAATAAAAATCTTAAGGGGGAAATAATCAAACACCAAACAGGTTTTTCTGATTACATTTGAGTCAAACCTGCGTTTCTCGTGTTCACAGAACAGGCTCAGACTTACTATTAGTTTGAACGTTTGACCCTTTTAAGAAGAAAGACACAAAGCAGCTTTAAACATTCTTTGCACAAAATTGTCTCCCTTGTTGCAGGTATCTCCTACCTAACAGCCAACTTCTTCCATTCCTTTTTTTAAAAAACCTAGACAAGTTGTTGTTGTTTTTAAAAAAAATCCTAGACAAGTTCAATAATCCAAAATAGTCCTGTACTCTTTATGCTCATCAAAGTTTATAACTCAGCCTCTAGTTAGAATGCTACACTTAATTTATCATTTCAGTTGTTGTTTTTTTATCCAGTCCTCAACTTAAAACACACTGAACACAACAGAAATCCTAAAGTGAGCTGCTGTTTTAAAGTAATTAGGTAAATGCCATTTATTTAAAACACATATTAAAAGGGCTTGTCCCTTGCATCCAACTACACAAGTTTAAGTAAAGGTTGACAAACTGTATCTGATACAGAAACCTCTGTCTGTAATATCAATATTAAAAAAATGAAACTTACTTTCCAGTTACTGGTACAAGTATTATACAAAAGTAAAACTGCTGAGGAACTTTAAACCTCTAGCAGATATTTGCCCATGGCACTTACCCTTGATTTTCCTTCTGCATCCTTAAACAGCTCCACGTATGTAACCTCACCAACTACATAAGACATACAAAGGGAAAATACCAAGAGACAATGCATTTAAACACCAGTGTCTTTCTTTGCTGTGTCCCTGTGCACAACTCTACAGAGAAACACCTATTATTCACCAACAATCAAGACCAGACCAACATACCTCCTGTCAAGGGCTATATATAATTTAGCTAATTTTCAGGAATATGCAACAGCCACATTCTCAAAAGCTAGAAAAAACAACTATGTTTAACCTAATTCATACTATAGATCATATTTTGGCCAGTATGATGTGGTTGGTGAACAAGTTCAGATATACAGATAGACCCTTCACCTATCGATTAGAACATCAACAATAAACACTTTTCAGTGACATTTGTCATCCTGCTAACAACAGCTGTTTTAAGGTGACTTTCTCCCTGAATATCTTCAAATAGTAAAGAGGTTGCCTTCAATAGAATAACCAATTTACAAGAGTCAAAAAATTTCACAGCAAGCCACACACTTTCTAAAATAAAGTTTCATTGCATAAAACCAATCATATAGTCACGTCACCTTACAACAGATACGCCTAGCACAATTAAAAGGTTTGTTTTGATTTAAAGTACCTAGAAACCAAATATTCTTGGCATGATTTTGAATCAATCATATTTTCCCAGATTAATACAAAACTAGCTTTTGACATTTCTTGAGTTGAGATTTCACCTGTCCCAGACCTGCCCGTGGCAAGAAGTTTGAGAAATTCAAATAGTTCTGTCAAAACTACAACAGTAGTCACACACTTGATAAGAGCTCCAGACAGACAAGTCGTGGCAGAAGTGACAAGGCAGACAGAAATAATTCCACAGCCGGATTCCACCAAGGAAAAATACTGAAAAAATCTTTTTGAGAGGTATCCTTTATCTTTCATACTTAGGAACACACTAAGTAGTGCTTGTATTCAGAACTATAGCTAGACATAAAACGCTCCCTTTAAAAGTTCATTCGTGAGAATTGGCATATTCACTACACTGTCTTGTTGTCGTACTAGGATGGGAGACCTGGATACTTCGTTCGTTTACCAGACTGTCCTGCAATGCAAATGTCTCCAGCGAAAGAAAAGGAGGGAAATAGACATAATGAAGCAGAAGTTGGAAAGGGCACATCAAATTTGCATGATTTTATAATATTTCAGATATTTATGATTGTCCCCTTTTTTTGTCTCTGTGGAGGAGACGGCAAGAAGTAAGTTACCTTTCTCTCTCATAAGATCTTTAATGGACTGCCATTTCATGTCATATGGGATGTTGCTAATGAACACTCTATTACGATTAACACTCTTCTTTTCCCCAGTGCTTCCTGCACTCTTTTCCTTTGTGTATGGATGAAATCTATTCCTGTGTCCGAGAGATGGGATGGCCTTTGGCTTTGAAACATACTTTGCTTTCGCTGGTAGGGTCTCATCTTTTCCCGTTTCATCATTTTCTCTGCATTTGGAAAGAACAAAGTTAGGATGGTTTTGGAATGTAGGATTATACTTGCTTTTAAAGCCAGTGTTTCTCAACCATGGTACCTTTAAAAAATGTGGACTTCAACTCCCAGAATTACTCAACCTCCCATATTTTAACCAAATAAGACACCTAAACTTGAACAGAATTCTCAGAACTGTGACACCCTGTGACATTCTGGTTCTACTGTACCAAAGTGGTCACATAAGTCCTCTTGGATCTTCTCATTCAACATGGTCAAATTTTATTTAAATGATGAATATATACAAGGATGCAATTTTCCATTTTTCATATGCATGCAGTGCTTCTTAATTCTACTTCCGGTAGATGCATTTGTATCTGCACTATCTAATGTTTTTATGAAGGACCACCACATTAATGAATCCAGATTGTAACTGCGCGTGAATGTATGAAACATATGAAAACACATGAAGCAAAACCAAAGTATGTGTCTAAATATCACAGGCTGGCATGCTTAGATGCATCCTTACTTGCTTGAAAAGACCAAATGAGTTGTTTGCAAAGCAAAGAAAGTTAATTTCTCTTCTATGAAGTTATAATCCCAAAGGACAATGTTATTGTCATTAAAACAGATTCACCTATGAACTATGCAGATTACATAACTTTTTGCTTTTCAACAGATCCAGAGTTGACTTGACGAAAGCAAACATTCTTTTACAGCAGCAAATGTATAGCTGTTGTACAATTAGCATAAGGTTTCTACAAATGGTCTACAGCCCAGTTTTTTGTTGTTAAGACAGGAATCTTACAAGAAGTACCTAGAGGTACAATAATGTACTATAATTGTATCAGATGCTTGACACAGCTGTCACAGTATCTTGTAATTCAAATGGGGACTTGCATGTGATTAATACTGAATGCCACCTATTTCTGAATAAAACACCACTTGTTTGCTTTGCACTATACTGATCAGTTCCACTACGCAAAAACAAGTTGAACTTATAGAAGTGGGAAGAAAAGACAAAACTCTTTTCTATTCATGATTATCCAAGGAATGGGAAGGTCAAAGGCACACATGTATCCCCATTCTACCTAATTATAACAATCCTGCATCATTATCTGTGGAATCCATCCCAGAATAAGTCTGGAAAACAATGGCAGGAGGTGAAAGCCTTCTGCCAAACCGAAAGGCCGAAAAATGTCAATATTCTTGATTTAACAGTTGCAGCTTTCTATCTAGCCAGTTTGAAATCAGGTTGGGCCAGCCAACATCCTCGGGCAGACTGGTTCAACTGCGGGCTTGTCATGGAGGGTCAGGGTGTTTTCTTCATACCATAGGACCCATCCAGGGCTGTAGAGCGAAGGCCACAGGCTATGCATTTATTTTCCCCTGCTGCTTGGCTTACAAACTTACTTGAGCTTGCAAAAAGAGCGGCAGGAGCAGGGGAGGCCCTGCGGCCTTGTAGAATTTCTACTCCAACCATCCGTTTTAAGACATTAGAGAGGAGACTAGCATTTGTTTTATTTTTTTATTTTATTTATTTATTCTGTCAATTACATATTAGGTTTTATATGTATATATAAGCATGGATTGAGTACATAAAATGAATACAAATAAAGAGGACATTAGGACAGGGAGGGTAAGCATGGGAAGGGGCTGCATGTTTACCTGCTGGGGGGGGGGAACCAAGTCTTCCCCCCCCCCACACACACCATTCAGCTCAAATGAACTTGACTCCCCTTTTAAAGGGGCTGAAAGGCTGCTGAAAAACTGTCCCTCCTTCCTCCGCTTAGGGCAGCCCCCCAACCTCTTTCGTCTGCCAAGCCCCTCAAAAAGGTTTCCTCGCCACGAAGCCCTCCCCACCCTTTTTTAAAAAAAAGACAGCCAAGCAACCCGCCTTCTCGCACCTCGAAGAACCAGGGTGGTTTGCTTCAGACAAAACTTTAACCTAAGACAGGGGTCAGCAAATTGCGGCTCTGGAGCCGCATGTGGCTCTGGAGCCGCATGTGGCTCTGGAGCCGCATGCGGCTCTTTCACCCCTCTGCTGCGGCTCCTTCTCACTCTAAATATGTGTCACCACCGCCAATGTGCGACCCCCGTCAGCACAAAATTTATTGAGCTTTTCAACCCCCGGTAGGCCAAATATGGATAAATCCAAGGAATGAAAAAGTTTCAGAAGAAAACATAACATTTGATTCAATTACATATGCTAGTTTTGTGGCCACTCAAATAGCCCAGCATGGGAAGAAGGGATTTTGTGGCTCCTGGTGTTTTCTTTTCTGTGGGAAACGGGTCCAAAGGTTGCCGACCCTTGACCCAAGACTGTCTACTGTTGACCTCACCCCATTCCTGAGAGACCTGTAAGGCCTTGCGCATAAGAGCACCAGCGCGCCTACCGTCCCTGTCCTGATGTTCCCTTTAA
>JANHFP010004597.1:26566-37189 GCA_032468135.1 Calamaria suluensis
GAAATATCTATTAAATTCTGTAAATCTGTTTTTAAATTTTGTAAACCGCCCCGAGTCCTAGGAGATGGGGCGGTATACAAGTCGAAAAAATAAATAAAATAAATAAATAAAAATAATTGAGCCAAGATTTATGGTCATAAGTCATGCTGGTCATTAAGTAGCTCATCATATGACTGTGCCCAATTTTATGAGCATTTTTGTGGTGGCTATTAAATGAATGCCATGGTCATTAAGTGAATCTGATGTCCTCAGTAGGTGGGTGTTTTTTTTTTCTTGGAAACCAGAAGTAAATGCTGATTTCCAATAACAACAAAACATCACAAATGGCCGTGGAACATGACAAAAATCTGTAAATGTGGGCTAAGGTACCAAGCACTCAAAATGTGATCACAAAACCATGGATCCAGGCTGTAATGCAGAGCTCTGTCATAACTCCAGTCACTGAGCAACTGAGGTCATATATTGAGGACTTACCTGGACTTGGATTCTGATACAACTATGCAGTAAACCCAAACTAAACCTCCTGTCTACCTGCAGGTCTTTCAAGCAGTCTTTATGTGCATTTTTCCAGAAATCTCTATATATAGTCCACCATGTGGGTCTTTGCAGTCAATCATTCAACCCTGATAAGATGTCAAAGGGAGAGGAATCTCCTGTAGAGAAATGTGTAAGAACTGGTCTGGTTCGATGATAAATATCTCACTCTATCAAGCCTAGGAAATTGTGTCTTAAGCTCACCCAGTACCTTACTCTTCACAATGATTACTGACAAATCACTGTGTCTTCTGTTGGACTGGAAATGTATTGTTACTCTAATTATTTTGTTTTGTCTCAGTCTATAAATATATATACAGGTAGTCCTCAACTTACAACAGTTCATTTAGTGACCGTTCAAACTTACCACAGCATGGAAAAAACTGTTTTTTCACATTTATGACCGTTGCAGCATCCCTATGGCCACACGATCAAATTTCAAACACTTGGCAACTGACTCATATTTATGATGGTTGCAGTGCCCATGTGATCCCCTTTTGTGACCTTCAGTCAAAGGAAAAGCCTGATTCACTTACCAACCACGTTACTAACTTAACAACTGCAGCAATTCCCTTAACAATTGTGGCAGGAAAGCTCATAGAGTCAGGCAAAACTCACTTAATGGCTGTCCCGCTTAGCAACAGAGATTTTGGGCTCAGTTGCGGTTGTAAGACAAGGACTGCCTGTAATTTCTTTCCTCTACTTGCAATCGTATTTTAAGTATTAGGAAGCAAAAGAAACATTTCTATTCTTTTTTATTTTACTTGCGGAAGGAGGGATTATCTCAATCTTGCCCAACTTTACATTTCTTTCCTCAGAAAGAAAGAAACAGACAAAAACCCACCCCAAATAAGTTTTATCACAGTTACGTGCCTGAAAAGTAAGAGAACGCCCGGTTTCCAATATGATGCTACAGCCTGAAATGATATTTTCTTCTGTTGTTCCACCAAATATTTTTGGCGCTTATGTGCTACCTTATACCGTGCACTTAGATATTTCTCATACCCAATTTAGAAACTGTTCCTCAACCAGTCTCTCGCTTTCTATTCAAACACATACTGAAAATATTTCTGGAAAGTATTTCTCTTTTGAGCCGCCTGCGTACCGTGCTTTCAACAGAATGAGACCCGGTTGGGGGAATCTCCCAGAATGAAAAACATACAAGCAGCCCTCCCAAGGAAAACTGATTATCTGAAATTATTGCCGAAACCAAGCTAGTAGTCAGAATATAAACTAGGCCTCTACAAGGACAATGACGACACGACCTCTAAAGAATAGGACCAAAGGAGGTGGGGGGAACAATCAATTTTTTTAGTTCAGACTTGGTCCTTTCAATTATATTAAAAAAACAAACAAACCATGAGGCACAATGTAGAAATTATTCAGCTTAAACAACACCATCAGTACCTTGCTGGGAATGCAAGAGCAGGACTGGCCCTTCCCAAACGATTAATGAAGCTGTGGGGTGACTCATCGCCTGGACCTAGGCTGCAAGATGCCCTCCTGCCTTCTGCCCGCAGAAGCTCCCTTGTTCAGTCCCGTACAGTTCTGAGTGCTGAGTCCTGATTCAGGGTTTCAGGCTCCCGTCAGGAATGCAACCATCGAAAACTCAGAACTATTTTTACTCTTGACCAGTCACAGCCTCTCTGTTCCATAAAGACTTCTAAAGATAAAACCATCCTCAGCTAACAGAGAGAGAGAGAGAATGTGTGCCTGTGTGAATTATGGATTCCCCGGCATTCTTGAGGCTTCTCAGCCACGTAGTTGTTCAGAGGAAAAAGTGTAATAAATCAAAAGTCAGATGCTTGATTCGCATTCATGTATTCCTTCCTAGCTATAGAGATCACCCTAGAAATAGACGGCAAGCAAAACATTTATTTCCCTTTGTTCATTTGAGATAAAAAAAAACAAAATTCAAAATATGTCATCTCCTGTGCACGTAGAAATGGCTTTCAACTTTCTTCTAGCAACACGTGCAAAAGAAATGCATACATAAACAAACTTCTGCCTCCTCTTTTTGGAGGAAAACATATAGTCCAGGAGTCGCCAATTCTCAGCCCGTGGACCAGTAGTGGCCAAGGCCTGTTGGGAACTGGGCCATGCAAGCAGCGGGTGAGCATAAGAAGTTCCATTTGCACCAATACCATCCCCTCCCCCACAACTCTGCTGTCACCAGTCTGCAGAGCCAGAAAGTTTGGGGACCACTGATATAACCTACAATACCAGGTACCAACCATAAGAGAAAAAAGATGCAAAATTGGCATACTGCAGTCTGGTTCAGGTATGGTCTAAGATAGTGACAGGAAACCTTTTTGCCATCGAGTGCCAAAAGTGGGGTATGCCTGGGGGGGAGTGTTGTGTGTCCACGTGCCAACACCCATAATTCAATTTGTTACACCCTCCCTAGAAAGGCTCTGGAGCCTTGGGAAAGTGAAAAACAAGCCTTCCCCACACCCCCATGCCCTCCAGAGGCTGGAAACAGCCTCTTTCCTGACCTCTGGTGGGCATGGAAGGCCCAAAAATCAGTTGGCCAGTGCCCGCATGTGCATTAGAGCTGAACTAGGGCAATGCTTGCGTGCCCATTGATATGGCTCTGTGTACCACCTGTGGCACCCGTGCTATAGGTTTGCCATCACGGGTTTAAGAAATCACATTTTCTTAGACTAAAGTGACCAGATTTCAGGCATCAGAAATTCTGAAAAAGCGGGACATCGTTGACGGGGGGGGGGGGCTGCCAAAAAAAACAACAACGGGAGTTTTAAAAATTGCCTGGGCCTCCAGTCAACCTGGACAGCGTTGATGGGGGGGGTGTGGCGACGACGGCACGAGCCTCTTCCCGCCGAAGGTACTTACTGCTCCACCTGTCTGCTCCGAAGTTCCTGCCCGCCTGCTCGGAAGACTTTGTACTCCATCGATGGGGGGGGGGAGAGAAAAGAAAAATACAAACAGAACAACACCACATCTCCATTCAGGCACCGCGTGGGGCGTGCATGTGTGCGCACGCCCCTAAAAAAAGCAACAGCACCCCAAAAAAAGTGGGACTTTCACAGAACGGCGCGGGATGAGGGACAAATTGTGAAAAAGTGGTTGTGTCCCGCGAAAAGTGGGACAAATGGTCACCTTATCTTAGACCATATCTGAGCCACAATGCAATTTTCCCTACACATTTACACTAAGAACTAACGTTTTCTGTACTTCAGTTTCTCTTTCAAAATTCGTGGGTTGGTGTTTTTTTTGGTTTTTTTAACCTTTTATTAAAGTTTAATATATTAAAATACAAATACATCTGTGACGAAAATATGTCCATAATAATTGTATAATTCAACGTTGTTCTGACAGTACAGAAATTTTAACTCTATTCATATATTCCCAGACATTCCTTTTGCTCAAATATATGTAAACACAATTTATGTCTTATTTTGATCTATATATTCCCTATTTTTATTTTCTATCCATTGATACCAGTTTGTCCATTTCTGCACACTCAAAAAAAAATGGATTATTACACAATCTGTCAGTATATTGAACATTTTCCAAGCTTGTGTGAGTAAAATTCTCACTGCTGTAGTAATATGAATGATCAAATATTTGATATTTTTAGGATATTTTCTTTTAATAATCACTAGAAGAAATAGTTCAGGCTTCAATTCTATTTGGCAATGCATAATTTCATTTAGCCATATTTGTACTTTAATTCAGCATTTTTTAATTTCTGGGCAAAGCATACATGAAAAAAGGTACCTTACACTTTTTTTACGTTTCCAACAATTAAGGTTTAGATTGCGATACATTTTTTCAAGTCTTGTTGGGGCTAGGTGCCACCGATAGAACATTTATACTGATTTTCTTTATATGCAGCATACTTTGTTAATGTATCATTTTTGTCCAAATTTGTTCCCAATCTTCCAACTCAATATTATGTCCCACATTTTTAGCCCATTGGCTCCTTTACGATTTCCTCTTCCAAATCAAAGTTTAATAGATAATTATGTATTTTAGATAGTAATTTCTCTTCCAGGCCTGTTAATAATTTGTCTAGTTGTGTAAAATTTGGTTCAAATCCAAATTCCTCTAAATCTTTTTTTATATCTCGATTGTAGCTGGAGATATGGCCACTAGTTTGTAATTATTCCCCGTTCCTTTCATTCTTGTTTGGATTTTAATCTTCCCCAAAATTTCATTATATTTTACCATTTTACCAAGGTCTAATGTATTAGGGTGAATCATTCCTGTTTTTAATCTGTCTGTTTCTTACGTTATTTTCCCACAACTCAAGTGATGTTGATGTCTGACTGTTGCATCCTTCTTAAATCTCAACAAATATATAACTGGCAGATTTGTATTTTGCAAACTAAAATCAAGGAAAACATTTGGAGACAATATTTTTCCATCAAGAAGGATGCTACAGTACATGACACACCCACAAATGCAAAGGGCAAGAAGCAAAACTATTTCCCAAAAAGTCATGGCCACTTGCAAAAGGATAATATAATCACAGATTCTTATCAGCAGATGAATTCTTTACAGCAGAATGGATTCAAACCTGGGGATGATAGCAAATCATCCCCCATGAATTCTATTGCACTACAGACATTGGATTTTGCAACTACAGATTTTTTTAAAAAAAGGAAAAATAATTTCCGTAGAGATCCAAAGTCTCATAAACTCTGAGCTGCTTCACAGCAGAGTTTGCTTGCTGAATATACAATGTTCAATTACCCTTTTGAAGTCCAGATTTTTCTTTTTTTAAGTGAGCTTTTCATCAGGTTGTATAGACAAAAAAAAGTGAGAGAACACATGAGGGACCTCAATACCAACATGTGTGTGAAACATTGTTCTTTTTTTTAAAAAAAAGTTCTCCACACAGCTCTTCTGTGAATGTTTGCACTTATAAAAAGGAAGGAAACATGTGGACCAGCTAAAATTTCTACAGCTTCAAAAGCACTTCACTTCCAGCTTCTTTCACCAAGTTCCCTTTTATTAAAAAGGGAAACACTTTAATCATAGTGGAAGGAGCATTTAAAATAACAATAGGAAAGTCTCCCCAGCACATTGCATTCCCTATTTACCTCAACTCTCCTGAATGAGGATCATTTTTTTTTCCAAACTCACTCTGAAAGTAAGTGGGTTATATATTCTGTGTGTTGCATACTTCCCTACCAGAAAATGACTAGAATTCACATCCAATCTCAGTCCCAAGAAGAAAAGAATTTTCAATTCTGATGCTTCATGGGGGATTAAAGGGATAAGGCACCCCACACAAAGGGTGGAGGGAGCAGAGGAATTCACTTTCTACTGAGTCCAACTATTTGTCCGTCGCCTGGCAACAACTGTCCATAGTTTCAGGTGGGAGTTTTTTCTAACCCCACCTAGGGATGCCTGGGACTTTTTGCATTTAGCATTAAGCACATGCTTAGCCATGGCTGTAGCCCAGAAACTATATGGCTCTGCTTACTTGCTCTGTTTTAGGCATCCCAGAAAGTGTAGCGCATTCATGGATTCATAGCTCAGGATTCCTTCTTTTCATTCAGATGGGCTAGGGGTGAAATGCTACCGGTTCGCTCCGGTTCGGTAGAACTGGTAGTTTAAAAAAGCTACTGGTTCCTCCAAACCAGCATTTCTGACAATCAGCTGTGTACTATATATGTGCGCACATGCGCAGCATGCATCAAGTATATATTTATTATTTATTTATTTAATTTATTTATTATACTATAATAAAGTTATAAAATTTTAAGGAGGCAAAAATAATTCAACCCTCTTAGTTGCTTGTTCTGCTTTCCATGAAACAGCTTTAAAGAAACATCTCAGCCCAAGGGAAGTGTATGAATTGAAGTGAAATTAGAAACTAGCACGATATGATGTGTTTTAAATTATCATCTAACTAGTATACTGGACTGTTTTAATTCTCAGTGTTGCCTTTCCCAATTTTTTCTCTTTAATTCATATTCCAAATTCAAACTTTGCATCTTTGGATTCCTAAGCATGTACAAATCCACTGAAGGATACTTCCACTTCTAGATTTTTCATAATACTCAATACAGTACAGCTGGGACATCAGGATCCTACTCATGGGAGAAGGCCAACAAAAAGATCTGTCTAATCAAGAATGTCACTATTACATTCTATCTTACAATTAAATGTTTTGAGTTCTATTTCATTTTTCATTTTTATTTTTTTGCTAAAGCTGCCATAACTGGAAAGACTCCATAGTCCGGGTAGTGATTTAAGAGCTGACCAGCTGCTACAATGATGCAATGAAGTAATGATGGGAATGAATCAGCAAGGTTTTTAGCTGTTATTCATTTAGAATAACAGCCTGTATCATAAGAAGAGGCCCTGTCTCTCTCTTGTCCTGTGTTCTTCCCTGCTGTAATTTACTGATTGTTTGACTTCTGTATGTTTATGTATAGTATATATACTTTTGTAGATAAAACCACTATTTATTACAAACCTCTGTTTGCTGTTATTGCTCCTGGGTTGTCTCACTTAGTAAAGCAGTTACTGGACCAAAAGCCTCCATTGTTCTTTCATATTGAGCTCAAAGTATTGTTTCCTGTGTGACAGCTGTACTTCTCCTTTGATAGTCTTCTTGCGCAGATTGTAATGGGAACATGTTATGAGATGAACCAATGTACTTAAAGTGGACTTGTTTCTCTTCCAAAAAAACACAGAATCCCTTTTCAAACTGATTTACAGAAATTGCCACTACATATAATTCCTTCTGTCCACTCTGCTATGGAGACTGATGCCATGTTAGGTTGGGACAATTGTGATGGAACTAAACACCCAAATTTTATTGAAAATCACCTTCAATGCTTTCCTGAAAACAAAAGACTACTACCAGTGACTCCATGGGTCACTGATAACTGAAGAACACACACACTAATTTGCTATTGCATTTTTTAATAAAGATTTAGCACAAAACAACAGAAGTACATGTCTTGCCTCCAATTATTTTGGAAAAAAACATGCCCATCACTTCTCAGTTTAACCTATTCAAATCAGCTTTTGGAGGCTGCTAAAATTAAGACCTTTCACTCTGGAAGGCGATATAATTGTTAGTAATAAATTAATGTTTTAAAAAGTAACTGGAAAATGTAATTAACTTTCTTCATAAATGCTGAAAATGAGTCACCCTGGCACATAAAACGGGTATGCAAAATATAATATGTGGTCATGCATGTGCAGCAGGGATCAGAAATACCCATTACATTATTACAAAGGGACTTTATGGAGATTCTGGGAACAGATAGCACGGCTCCTGAAGACTTTGACACCCGCTTCAATATTTCATGCTGAAATGTCAACATTTACAAAAAGGCTTCTGACCCAGTCCGACCATTTTCTATATCGCCATCAGGACTGAAGTCTTACAGGCTCAGAAAAAAAATCAAATATTAGGTAAGAAGGAGCACAATTGCTCTCTAAATAGAGATTTCCCTGTTCCCTTTTCTGTCTGATGCTATGTAATATTTAATTTTGCAGCCCTTACCCAGTTCCTACAGCCTCTGTCAGGAGACTGGATGTCAACCTTGAATTAATATATAATGCAGTATTCTCCTTTCTCCCAGCAAAAACAGTGATCAACTCTGCAGAAATGATGTAAGCCAGCTGTCAACTGCCATGACACCTCCTGCCTCTGAGCATAATAGGAATATACATATGGACTTCTATTTCTACTGATCTTTTCCTCATGAGAAGTAACCTCCAGATTCTATGACTACAATTACTCAACTGGTTTTTGTTATATACTCTGCTTGGAAGCAGGAATGCAATATTTGCATGTATGTATGTATGTATGTATGTATGTATGTATGTATGTATGTATGTATGTATGTATGTATATTTTCTAGCACCTTAAAGAATTTACCTACAAAGAATGCTACAACAATTCTTGGCTAAAACATTGCCAGAATTAATTTGCCCCCATGCATCCTCTAAAAGCACTAAAGAGCTTGTGTCTTGCATTTCCTAAATAATAGAAATAACAATTATATCTATTCAATATAAGCATTTACCATATTAATGAAAGCTAAAGTTTATGCTAGAAGGACAAATCAATTTCCTAGTAAGAGCTGGCTACTGATTAAAACAGTCCTTGCAAATTACTGTTTGTCTCACTTTCTACCAGACTGATCACTGATCCATCTTGGTCTGACTTAGGTACATTTATAGATAACAGAATCAGGAATTAAAACAATTATTATCGCTTAATGAAGCCTTTCTATTATTAAGTGCCATTTATGTGAGATTATGAGAATGGGGAAAAATGGAAACAAGATGTAGATATAAACAATGAAGGACTAAAAGGTAAGTCAATGGGCAGCTCACTTCATAAAAGGAAGGTCATCCTATGTGGCAAGGAATCTGGGGGAAAACATTTGAAATCATTCAAAAATACTCCACCAAGCAGAGATATCCAATCTTGGCAACTTTAAGACTTGTGGACTTCAAATCCCAGAGTTCCTCAGCCAGCTTTGGAGTTCGTCAGCCAACTCCCAGGAACTCTGGGAATTGAAGTCCACAAGTCTTAAAGTTGCCAAGGTTGAAGAGTCCTGCTATAAAGGATGGTTAAAAATCCTCTTACAACTTCCAAGGTTCTGTATTTTCCCCCCAAGCTGGTAGCAAAGATATCTTACGTGAAATCTTTATAGTTCATGCTTTCATGATTTTGACCAACTGCTTTGGGGCTTGACCAAAATAGTTGCTTCTATTGAATATTTGAGCTGGCAATCTCCCAAGTTACTTTGCTTCAACAAGAAACATTCAAAAACACGAAAGGCAAGGAAGTGAAGCATTAAATTTTAAAATGCTTAGCTAGCATAATGTTAATGCTTTACCGTTCTGTATCACATATATTCTGCAGAAGAGTTTTGCATACAACCTAGCACATAATTAGGAACCTAAGGGCAGTTTTAAAGCCTTGAGAGAATGTCATATGCAATTTGGACTTGACCTTATATGGCCTAGGAAAGAAGGTCTAGATATCCAACGTGGCTTCACAAAGGGCCAGGCCAGGTGTCCCTGGTCAGCAGTGGGAGAAGAAGCTGGAACCAGCAGGATGGGGGACCCAGCCCTATGCAGGGCACAAGGTGTCAGGGCCAGCTTTCAATATTATGGAGGTGATGGATCAAAAAGGAATAAATGGACAAAAATGAACAGATTTTTAAATGAATTGTCTCTTAGGGCAGACTATTTGGGGATGAGGAATTGGCCTTCTCTCCCACTAAGAATCAAACTGACCTATTGAAGATGGCTTGAAAGGAGGAGTGTTGCATTTATCTGAAGTTTCCACTATTTGTGTATTTACATGAGGACAACTCTGGCTAATTCAATTAGGAGACACAAAGCTTATGAACTTTAAGTTCTTCAAATACTAGTGGCTCGCACATTGTCTTCTCATCACAAAGTTCTGTTCTTGGAATATTCTTGTTTTTGCGGCCACCCAAAATAATACATATTCTTCAGTTGGAGCACCTGAGTGATGAGAGAGGAGGGAGGACTACTCCAGTGGATGAGCTTCTTGGTATCACAGTTGAAATGGACAACAAACAAACCATTAGGGGCGCAAAGGTTAAAGTGTAGGAAATGTCAACTGCCCGCAGCCTGGAGTTTGATACTGATGGGACTCAAGACTGACTCAGCCTTCCATCCTTCCAAGGTCGATAAATGAGGACTCCAAATTGTTGGGGACCATATGCAAATAATGCTTCTACGTTGTAAACAACCCAGAGTTCCGTAGAGCGCTATAGGGTGGTATATAAGTCTAAATGCTATTTCTAAAGTCCAATGCTACATTTGTGCTTTTCACCTGAGGAGATGATGGTTAGAAGGCTTTATCAAAGTCACATATAATACTCTGCCATCACACAAGTCAATATTCTCAATATGTTTCCCATAGTTAGAAAATGAATTAACCTCTCCCCAATCTATGGGGAAAGTAAACCAAAGGAAACCTTCCTTTACTTTTTTATACAGGTAACTTCTCTTCTGCTGCTCCAGATTAGCAGAAACTTCTTTCTTTCTTTCTTTCTTTCTTTCTTTCTTTCTTTCTTTCTTTCTTTCTTTCTTTCTTTCTTTCTTTCT
>JANHFP010004597.1:76196-87582 GCA_032468135.1 Calamaria suluensis
CTTCAAACTTGGCAGCTTTGAAACTTGTAGACTTCAACTCCCAGACCTGGCTGGAGAATTCTGGGAGTTGAAGTCCACAAGTCTTAAAGCTGCCAAGTTTGAAGACCTCTGGTTTAGTCTCAATAGATCTGACGGATCAGCAGGCTGAAGCTTCCTGGGAAAAGTTACAGAAGGATCCGGTAACCATTGTTGTGACTAGCTCCAGGTAGACAACTTCGAATGGGCAAAATTTGCTGACTTATTTTGGATAACTACCAACTCTGCTTACCCTTTCCCTAGCTCATGGGACATTTCGATCAAATGTTCTAAGACCCTAGCAATAAAATATGCTTGTTGGTTTTACAGTAAGATTTATGATAGTTTCACTTACAAGGAGGCCAATATGAGGTTAGCGACATACTCGACTCCAGAGGTGTACTGGTCGGGTGAGGTATCTCATCAAATAGAAGGGGTACCCCTACGAAGAGTCATCCTGGGTGGCTAATAGCGATGTTAATGCACCCTGTTTGTTGAGGCAGCATCCTGAGAAACCCAAGGGGGCTCATGTTTAATTGTACTGTTCTATTGTCTCTACCTCTGCAGAGGAGGACCTGGTAGGAGGGGCTGCCTGTCAAGCCACATTCGACATCAAGTCAGAGTGCACTCACCAGGGCCTTGGGGGAGCACAGGGTGTGGTGTTAGGATCCCATGGAAGCACACAGAAGATTCTGCCAACAGACGCTGGGGTTTCCAGCTGTGACGTTCCAGTAGCTGGGCACGGTTTGCACAATATACCTGAGGGGTGTGGTGTGGGTGTGACATGCGGGTTGCTTAAATGTGCTGTGAGGTGATTGCTGACTTTGTTTGTATCCCAAAAACAACTTTGCGCTGACAGAAGCGTTTGGCCAAGTAAACTGACTTAGCAAACCGAGTTGTGTGTCGTCCGATCTGTTATCGGCTGCTGACTCGCAGCGTGACAATATGCTTGTTGGTTTTACAGTAAGATTTATGATAGTTTCACTTACACTTGTTTTGATTGCTCACAAGCTGTTTTGAAAAGATTGCTAAGCTGAAAAAAAGGCAGGGTGGGGGAGAGGAGGAGAGGGAGAGGCAGTAGATGGATAGACAATAAGAGAGATGGACATGGCACTGCACTGTCTGGCTATATACCTGTCCACTTATCTGATTAACATCTGCAGGAAACGTCTTCCTTGAAGTGCATGCTTCTATCTCAGACCATCACTCCATGATTTCATCAGTCTTGGAGGCCTAAAACGTACAAGGAACTTTTCCTTGGCATGATAAGGTCATTGCTGGTGAATTCACTACAGAAGACACAACTCAAAGGCAAGTAGTTTGGGGTCAAGGGAAGCCCAGTTTTTAAATGCATGTAGGTATTCTTCGACTTACGACTACAGTTGAGCCCAAAATTTCTATTCCTAAGCGAGACAGTTCTTAAGTGAGTTTTGCCCCATTTTACAACCTTTCTTGCCATGGTTGCTAAGTGACTCACCGCAGTTGTTTAAGTTAACAACAAGGTTGTTCAGTGAATCTGGCTTCCCTATTTGCCGGCCAGAAGATCACAAAAGATCACATGACCTCAGGACACTGCAAACATCATAAATATGAACCAGCTGACAAGCATCTGAATTTTGATCATGTGACCATTGGGATGCTACAGTGTTCATAAGCATGAAAAATGGCCACATGTTACTCTTTTCAGTGCTTTGGTAACTTCAAACGGTCACTTAAAAATGGTTGTAAGTTGAGGGCTGTCTGTATGAATGGTTCAGTGGTAGGTTTCAAAAAATTTTACTACCGGTTCTGTGGCTGTGGCTTGGTGGGTGTGCCTTGGTTTGGTGGACGTGGCAGGGAAAGGTTAATGTAAAATCTCCATTCCCTCCCCAATCCAGGGGAAGGATACTGAAAAATCCCCATTTCCTCCTGATCAGTTGGAACTTGGGAGGCAGAGAATACATGGGGGTGGGGTCAGTCAGAATTTTTACTACTGGTTCTCCAAACTACCCAAAATTTCCGCTACTGGTTCTCCAGAACTGGTCAGAACCTGCTAAAACCCATCTCTGGAATGGTTGGATTCCAGAACAGATAGGGATGGTTCTAACCTTCTAAAAATGTCCATGCTAAGGTTGCCCAAGCAGGAACAACTCAGTATTTCAAGTCTTCCATCAAACTATTCCAGGTAAGATCTGCCCCCTTACATGAACAACAACCATGTGGAGATGGGCATTAGATAGGTTACTCCATATAGGACTATCTACGAAGATGCTTTCTGAATCATATCCATGTTAACAACCTCTACCTCTCTTTCATTTTCCTTCTCAAATAGCATCTCTCCAAACTAGTTAATTTTGTGATTTCTTCTTTTCCTTGAATATCAAATGTCTTTTATTTCCAAAGCAGGCACCACAGTTTTATTTCTGTCATAGCGGAGACCTAAGACAACATTAAAGGCCAAAGTTCCTCTGAGCACACTTTTTCACCATTTTCTTTTAGGAACACCGGAGAACCTGGTACAGGAGCCAGAGAGCAAAGCTGATGATTATCTATCTAGCTATCCAACTCCCCCATGTAGTATTAGCAGGAAAGGAAAACAAACAGACAAGTAAACCCCAACGCTGGATTCTACACACATCCACAATCTTTTTCTTTCTCCCACTCGTTACTTACTGTCAAAAACCCAGCTTATATTCTTTACACTAAATATCTAGTGAATGACAGGATGGAGGCAATCTTGCTTGACAGCAGTAATCAATAGGTAGTGAAATCCTCACCAAGCCATTCCTCTTCCTTCTGGCTACAAAGGCAAATGGAACTTCAGCTGTAAAAGTGAAATACTGATCAGAAAGGAAGTACAAGCAGCAGCCTGTGTCAAAAAGCAGGCTTTCCGAGTTTAAATATACTTGCCTCCGCAATTCTATATGCTTTAAACTACAAAGACGCTGGAAAGCTAATAAACTGACTATACATCTCACTGAACTTTTATACTCCAAGGATACTGCTTATCTGGTCCCATATTGTGATGACCCAGCTCGAAGCAATCAACGAGAAAGCAAGAACTTATAAACAAATAGTCTTTATTTCAAAAACCCAATTGCCTTCTTTCTCTCTATGTTGGTTTACTTCCAAAAACAAAGTGCATAGTTGCCAAGATGAACTCTGGCTGTAGTCCAAAAGTAATTCTTAGATAACATGAACAAAATTGGCTTTGGAAATCTTACCCAGGAAGACGAGGTCACCAAGAAGCTATAACTGCAAATTCAGCCTTTGATTCCAGCACTGCTAATCGCAAACTGGCTAGTTTTAAAGGTTTTAGCTCATCTGTGTCCCATTCCTCACTTCCTCCTGAGTAGACCTTTTTCTAACGTTCTCTTGTCCTTGCGTCTCTGTCTTGGATCAAGTGGGGGAACTGCTCCCAGTTCCTCCTCTAAACTTCCCCTCTCTGGCTCCGCCCCTAGCTCACTGGATCCAACCTGGGCCTGCTTTTCCCCATGCTCATCCTCAGCTCCAGCCTCCTCCTCACTGCTCTCTGCCAGCTGTTCCTCCTCAACCTCTGAGTTGGACGCCGACAGAGACATGACACATATACTCTTACAAACTGCTAGTGGGCAGCACAATTTCAATAGGATCTTCCACCCATAGTTGAACAGCTAAGATTTTGAGGCATGCAAGAATAAAATCAGGACTCTCCTTCATGACTCATCAAGATAGGAAATTGTTTGATTGAGAATTATTTTTCGTAACTGTTAGACACTATAAGAAAAATAGAGAAGGGGGATATATCATATAAATTTTATTTTCCAAACGAAGACAATTAACAGGAAGAACACTGCATTTTTAGCTACAAACACTTATGTTGTTCTACTCTGTGGGGGGAAAACACTCACCTTTTTATTGTTAGGTTGCAACCTGGAGTCACCGCTTTACCTCATTAATCTCCTCAAAAGGACGACAGAAATGGCAGCCACCTTTGCTTCTGCCTCTGTGGTTTGGCAGAACTGTTTGCTCAGTTTAGAGAGAGGAGGGCAATGACAGGGCCAAGTGTGGAACAGGACAGACCACAAGGGAGTGGTTGCATCTTCAGCCACAGCTGGGCAGCCATTAAAATGCCCGTTCAGATAGAAGCCTGGCTGCTATACAAAATGGTGGCCCATTGTGAAGCTGCACTTAACTATCACTTTTTTATGAAATAGGACTCATGAAACTTTCTTTACCATGGGGGAAAAAATCTTCAGTAAGATGTCAGCTTCTGCCATAGATAGGTTTTCTTCACAAAACCTGTACAGGTCCAATTTTTTAAAAGAAAATTTAAATTCATAAGAATTTAAATTGCAAATATAGCAATTAACAGCAATCCAGTACAAGAGGAGAAAACAAAGGAGCTCCCACCGTCCCTGGCACAGACTACTTTACAGCACAGTTGAATGTAATACAATTCTTCTGAAATGTATTAATTTGAAATAATAGTGTTTCACATGAAGTCGGCTTTGCAGAATGGAGTGAGACTTAAATAGCATATTATGCAACAATGACAGCTTGCGTCATTCCATCCAGTTTACTTTACAAACTTCCACTAATGTATCCATATAATGTCCTGAGAAGGTAGTTTCTAAGGGGGGGAGCCCAAGCAAATCTAAGATCCACTGGATACAGTCCAAGGGCTCACTTACCACCCAGACAACCAAAATATATGCAATGTTAGCAGCAAGTCTGGGAGCACAAATTCTACAGCACAGCAGCTATTCAGAAACATTTATTTCTTGGTGAAAGCAAAGATAGATAACAGACATAAACCAGAGACCGAATCACTGCCAAATACCCTATCTAAAATGCCAGGGTTAGCACAAGAGCTAGACAGAGTGACAACAGTAGGACCTCACAAAGATCAGATAAATACTGTATAGGATATGAGGGAAGTGAATGATAGATACAAGGCCGGGGAAGCCTACTCTGAAACTCATGTGAACTGTCATAAGATCGAATTTCCTCACTATAGAGCCGGGGAGGGGAAGGGGGGAGAAGCGAACCTCTACATACCACTCAAAGGAGACAATCAAGAAGCCAAAAATGAAACAAAAAGACCTAAACACCTCATCATCAGCTATCAACACCCAGATAAGCAGAGATTAGCAGCAATATTAGCACTAGAACAACAATCAAGAACAAACAACACCCCAGTGGAGAAACTCACCAATTCAGACAAACAAGCGAACAGTAAACAACAGTCCAATCAAAGAACCGCCGAGTCCACTCCAGCTGACACTGACAGAGCAAGCCACAAAATGAGAGCAAATCATACTTCCTTACTAGCACTGATAGTGTTACTTAGTTTGTGTTGAAACATCTACAAGAAAGCAATCAAGCTTCAGACAGCGCTAAGGACCCCACAGAAAAAAAGAATGTTCCCATATTGAGGAACAAAAAAACATCCCTGTTCAAGTGGAGAGCAATGGCTCCTTTTTCAACTAGGAAGTTGTTCCCTGATCAAAGATGAAAAACACTCCCTTCAGAATGTAACAAAATCACACAAAAATTATCAATGGAAATCATATTGAGCAACCCATGGAGGTCTGGATTTGCAGTTACACTCAAAATTAAAGTGGAAAAAAACACTACATGCTGATCCAACTTTGATATAATGTCCTTAAAACAAATCAAAATGAGGTTCAGTATCGTGTGTGGCCCCCACATGCCTATATGACCTCCCTATAATGCCTGGGCATGCTCCTGATGAGGTGGCGGATGGTCTCCTGAAGAATCTCCTCCCACACCTTGACTAAAGCATCCCCCAACTCCTGGACAGTCTGTGGTACAACATGACATTGGTGGATGGAGCGAGACATGATGTCCCAGATGTGCTCAATTGGATTCAGGTCTGGGGAATGGGAGGGCCAGTCCATGGCATCAATGCCTTCATCTTGCAGGAACTGCTGACATACTCCAGCCACATGAGATCTACCATTGTCTTGCATGAGGAGGATCCCAGGGCCAACCGCACCAGCATATGGTCTCACAAGGGGTCTGAGGATCTCATCTCGGTACCTAATGGCAGTCAGGCTACCTTTGGCGAGCACATGGAGGGCTGTGCGGGCCCCTAAAGAAATGCCTCCCCACACCCACTGCCAAACCAGTCAGGCTGGAGGATGTTCCAGGCAGCAGAACATTCTCCACAGCGTCTCCAGACCTTGTCATGCCTGTCACATGTGCTCAGTGTGAACCTGCTTTCATCTGTGAAGAGCACAGGGCGCCAGTGGCGAAGTTGCCAATCTTGGTGTTCTCTGGCAAATGCCAAACGTCCTGCACGGTGTTGGGCTGTAAGCACAACCCCCACCTGTGGACGTCGGGCCCTCATACCACCCTCATGGAGTCTGTTTCTGACCATTTGAGCAGCCACATGCAAATTTGTGGCCTGCTGGAGGTGATTTTGCAGGGCTCTGTTAGTGCTCCTCCTGTCCCTCCTTTCACAAAGGCGGAGGTAGCAGTCCTGCTGATGGGTTGTTGCCCTCCTATAGCCTCCTCCACATCTCCTGAGGTACTGGCCTGTCTCCTGGTAGCACCTCCATGCTCTGGACACTACGCTGACAGACACACCAAACCTTCTTGCTACAGCTCACATTGATGTGCCATCCTGGATGAGCTGCCCTACCTGAGCCACTTGTGTGTGTTGTAGACTCCGTCTCATGCCACCACTAGAGTGAAAGCACCGCCAGCATTCAAAAGTGACCAAACCATCAGCCAGAAAGCATAGGAACTGAGAAGTGGCCTGTGGTCACCACCTGCAGAGCCACTCCTTTATTGGGAATGTCTTGCTAACTGCCTATGCTTCCCACCTGTTGTCTATTCCATTTGCACAACAGCATGTGGAATTGATGGTCAATCAGTGTTGCTATCTAAGTGGACAGTTTGATTTCACAGAAGTGTGATTGACTTGGAGTTATATTGTGTTGTTTAGGTGTTCCCTTTATTTTTTTGAGCAGTGTATAAACAGGCAGCAAACCCCACACTCACTTGGCTCATATGATATTACCCAGTTGTGTAATTAAACATGTGAAAGCAAAAAAACCAAGCTCAGAGAGCACAAAAGATTTGACAGTTCAACCCTGAGCTATTTCTTTATCATATTTAGAAATCACAATCTCCCTCACACAGCAACTTCATATATTCTCTTTCATTGGAGATTTTAAAATTATTCCCGAGTTCTTGCTCACTTGCTACACCCAACAACATTGAACAGAAAGTAAATGTAACAAATGAATCAAAACATTATAGGCAAAAACACAATGTATCTCTGCTAAGTGCAAAGTTAAAACATAAACTCTGAAATATAAACTACTAAATTTAACTACTAAAAGGGGTTGAACATTTTACCAGTTTCTGTCTTTAACAGCTTGCAAAGAAGATTTAATGAAAAAAATAAAGGGCAATAAAAATATTCACAATTAGGGGTCCGGTGAGGTGAATTTTTCAGGTTGCTAGTAATTTTTCAAATACAGAAGTAAAACCATAAGAATATTTCCAGGTGGCTTGTAGTTTTGAAACGTATATCATATGTGATGGAAGCTACTGTCAAAAAGTCTCACTTTTATGTTCTCTTCTCTCTTTTTATCTTAGCCCATCATCTACATCCTTGTGTACTTCTCATTCTCAATGGCCATTGAAAACTTTGAATTTCAATTAATAAACCCATTTATCTAATCAAATCATTTACCATCATTACAACTGCTTCCAATTTCTCAATTGACTGAACATTGGCAATGGACAACATGCTTCCAAATGTACAATACAGAGTATTTGCTTTGTTTCTGGTCCCCATGGAAATGTTCCAAGACAAAGAAGTTCCTCAAAAAAAAATAGAATGTACATTCTTTTCTTTAGAACCCTTTAAAGATCATTGGGGAATAGAGAACAATAAAATATTTTTAGCTTTGAAAATTTTGTAGAAACAAGTTAAATACCTGATTTGAAGCCGGCGCCAAAGAATTCTTAAATCTGCTGGATTCAAATAATCTGGAAACGAAAAAAAACAAACAAATGTAAGTTCATTTGATCACCTCTTAGAAAGTATATCAATCAGAGTTGCTGTAAGATCCAGCAGAAAAGCTGGAAATTCCTTTGTGACTAATGAAAAATAGTAGGATGTCCAAGTTGGCAAACTCACTGTTAGAGTCATCCTCCTTCTGCCTGGCAGGTTAAGAAACTCAGGGGTTTGTTTTTTTTTGGGGGGGGGGGATGAATGGAAACAACAAAGAAACTATAACAAATGACATTGGCTGTACTTGTGGTCTGATCAGAACTTTATATTCCTAGAAGAAAATTGTTTGAAAATAAGATACCATAATAAATATCCACGATATAAAAAAGATGTGGAGACTCTAGAAAGAGTGCAGAGAAGAATAACAAAGATGATTAGGGGATTGGAGGCTAAAACATACAAAGAACGGTTGCAAAAACTGGGCATGGCTAGTTTAAGGAAAAGAAAGGCTAGGGGAGACATGATAGCAGTGTTCCAATATCTCAGGGGCTGCCACAAAGAAGAGGGAGTCAAGCTAATTCTCCAAAGCACCTGACGGCAGGACAAGATGCAATGGGTGGAAATTAATCAAGGAGAGAAGCAACTTAGAACTAAGGAGAAATTTCCTGACAGTTAGAACAATTAATCAGTGGAACAACTTGCTGTGAATCAGTGGAACAAGAATCTGTGAATGCTCCAACACTGGAAGTTTTAAAGATGTTGGATAACCATTTGTCTGAAGTGGTGTAGGATTTCATCCTAAGCAGGGGGTTGGACTAGAAGTCCTCCAAGGTCCCTTCCAACTCTGTTATTTTATTCTATTCTATTCCATTGTTTGGCTAATATCCCAAGAAATAAATTGTCCTTCTCCTCCTAACCTCTGCTAGCCTTATTTTATTTAATGTTTTCCAAATAAACGATGTGTTTTTTAAACTAGCTATTGGATTTTATCACTTCATCTCTTTTCCACTTACTGTTAGATTAGTTAAAGAATAAAGAAATAAATGCTTCTGCTTTTGTAAAGCTCCAGTACAGAAGTCTAATCTGAAGTGGGATGAACTTTCTTGAAGTTCCTGGTAGGTACGAGTCAAGTCTTTGAGACAGATCAAGTTAGGAAACCAGCTTGATGTAGCAGAACAATAAGGAGGTACTTAGAGGAGACACATAATCCCCAATCAAAGAGGACTTCTTAAACCTTATAGCAGCTCCAGTCTTAGGTAAGTAACATTTGATTAAATCAGAAAAGACATTTCCGGAGGGATAGTAGGGGGATTATTTTAGAGAGCAAAAATCATACATATTTCCATTTGTTCATACAGATTGTTAAAAAGTTGCTCATTGGTAAAATTGAAGTATAAACAAAAACATGCCATACCTAATTTACTGTAGGTCCTAATGGGGAAACACAAGCCTTAACATTTCAGTAAAATATTGCATTCTGCCATTTGAGATGGTTAAAACCAAAGAATAATACAATCCCAAACTGTAATCATAATTAGAAGCTAGGAAATGATCAATATCCTCCATATAGGGCAATATACAGATAGGAAACTCTTGAAGGTAAGGCGAACATAATACTGCAAATGTCAGTAATAAATTAATATTGAACCACTCTTGAAGGTAAACAAAGCATTAAGGGAAATTGAGTTTCAAATGTATCCAAGTAAAACAGCATAGACTTAAGTCCCTCTTCCCTGAAAGTTTAGTGTACTGAACTAAATTTAAATGTACAGAAGCAAAAGTCCACACATTCTTATGAAAGTTAAAACACCACCCAAAATTTCTGGATGTAATAAGTTGAGGGTGGGAGAGCCATCTTTGCCTGCTGTAGCAAAAAAATAAATAAAAAATAAAGTGTGCAGTACTTTAATGATAAGCAAATGTATCATGCCATGGATTATTGTGAATTACACATACAAGAATTGAGAAAACTATAATAAATGAGGGGGGGGGGGTTGAACCTAATGCCAGCTATGAAGCACTCACAAACATCCAGTTGAAAGATCTTGTGGATAATTTTGAGTACAGTTTCACCAAATCCAATAACTAGGATGGTTACATTCCTCACAATTATGTTAGGCCTGCAATGAATTGAAAGAGAATCTGATATTCCAGTTGCCTGTGCCTACAGTATAGTTAGGAGATACAGGAACCTTCAAAGTATATCTCTGGCCCTCAAGAGATTGGAGTGTGAAATTGAATCCTATTCCTCTTCATCTAATAGTTTCATACCCATACTACCTGAATCATTATCTGAAGACAATGACCTAGCACCATGGTGGCGAACCTATGGCATGCGTGCCGGAAGAGGCATGCAGAGCCATCTCTCCAGACATACCATCCGTCACCCCTTGCTCTTCTGGGTTCTGGCTCACTGGCCAGCTGGTCTTTGCATGTGCATGTACACCAAAAACCGGAAGATCAGGTGACCGGCATGCATGCACATGCCAGAAGCTGAAAGCTCTGCTTCCCGGTGCACGCATGCATAACAGGGAGCTACTGGTTTCCGGTGTGCTCCCAACTGGGTGGTGTGCATGTGAGTGCCAGAACC
This sequence comes from Calamaria suluensis, assembly GCA_032468135.1. NCBI lineage: Eukaryota > Metazoa > Chordata > Lepidosauria > Squamata > Calamariidae > Calamaria > Calamaria suluensis. The sequence goes on from JANHFP010004597.1 coordinate 86,756, forward strand.
CGGAAGAGCAACCGGCAATGACTGGCGGGCCCAGAGAGAGATGGCTCTACATGTCACTCCCAGCGCATGTGCCATAGGTTCGTCACCAGAACTGCTCTTCCGGTTTCCAGCACTCCTGCACGTGCACGCTGGGGAGCTGATATTTCGGTTTCCGGTGCTTTCCCCTGCATGAGTGTGCTCCTGTTTCAGTGCTGAAAAAGGGTTGCCAACACTGACCTAGCAGAATATCAATTGTCCCCAGTGGTGATCTGGAAGGTCCATGTGCCTCCCACCCAAGTACTGTATAATCCCTGAGGAAATTAGCAGCAACAGCATTTTATGACAATATCCAGAGAGCAACATGAAGTCCAGAAATGTTTCAGGCGAAGACATCACTTTGGAATTACAAGTAGCCCTCAACGTATGACTATAATTGAGCTCAACATTTATACTCTTAAGTGAGTCGTTTAGTTAAGTGCCCCCTTTTACAACCTTCCTTGCCACAATTATTAAGTGGATCACTGCAGTTATTCAGTTAGTGACAGGGTTGTTAACTGAATCTAGCTTCTCCGTTGAATTTGCTGGTCTGAAGTTCATAAAAGAGAATGACCTGATTCCGGGACACTGCAACCATCATAATAAATATGAGTCAGCTGCCAAGGGTCTGAATTTTGATCATGTGACCATGGGAATGCTGCAATACTCATTAGTATGAAAAATGGCCATAAGTCACTTTTTTCAGTGCCGTCGTAACTTCAAACAATCACTAAAGGAACTGCTGAAAGTTTTCAACGATCTACAGCAGGAGTCTTCAAACTTGGCAGCTTTAAGACTTCTGAACTTCAACT
>JANHFP010004599.1:25994-37663 GCA_032468135.1 Calamaria suluensis
AATAATAATAATAATAATAATAATAATAATAATAATAATAATAATAATAATAATAATAATAATAATAATAATGTGCCAGTGGAATATCCTCTATAGCCCCAGTATTCAAACTGTGTTCCATGGCAACTTCTGCTTACATTGAACAAAATGTATTATTACAACAATAATTGTAACATTTTGTTCAAATTAAATGTATTTATAGCACACAAATTTATTTATTAATGGGTCCACTAATTTTCCATATGGATACAGTTTCCCTGGATAGCTCAACTTTGGAGACCATTCCTCTATAGGATAACATTGGCCTCTGAAAATAGCCTGTTTGCTTGCACTATATTATCAGTGTCTGGTGCCCAGAGCCTGTTTCCAATTCATTTTAGTTCTATTCAACATGCAGAATCTTTTTCCTTTTTTTTTTGTCATTACTGTATGGGCCTCTTTTTATTTGTCTTTTCTCTCTATTGTTCTTCCTGTCACCGAATGTCATTCATTTTGTAAAGATGTCTGGCTTAGAGCTTATATACTACGGGGCAAGTAAAGCCTACCTGTCAATGCTGATCCAGTCACTTTTGCTCAGTCATGTGACAAAAGTTGGGGACTTTTAGAGGAGGGAAAAGTTAAAACTTTTTTCTTCTTTTGCTGCAGAGTGCAACAACGGAAGCACGTATCTTCAGCGGATCCTTCCACTGTGGCAAGTTTGCTGCTTCATAAATTCGTAACAATATTATTTTCTTCCTAGGTGGTTGGGAAAAAAAAACAGCTCCTGGAATCTGAGGATGTCAGCATAGAGAGGCCAACTGTTTGGTTCCTCCTATTTTTTTTAATTTAAGTCTTGGTGTTCTATAGAAACACCTGAATGCATGGTGATATTAGGCTGTTTTGCAAGCATGTAGACATGTTAGTGAAACCATTTATAATATCCTGCCTTCTTCTTTCTGAACTTGGGGAATCATACATTCAGCTTGAATATGAAAAGGTGTCCTGTTTGATTGGAGGCTTGGAGATAAGAATTTTCTTGCACATTTATGCCTAAATGCTGTTCGCTTTTTATAGGAAGTATGCAATTTGGTTCCGAGGATGAAGTGTGGATTGTTTTAACTATAGGACAAGTTGCTTGGATACTTATTTAAATATAAATTAATATTAATGTCTTATCAGAATAATATTTTTGTCAACTAAAACACTTTGAACTTGCAGTTTTTGAAAAGAATGCAAGAGCCAGAAATTTATCATAACCATTGCATCCTATCATTGTTGCAGGAACTGTTCAGGAAAAGGTTAAAGTATTTATGACCCTTGTGAAAAAACTGAAAATAGATTATTTCTAAATATGTTAAAAGAAACTGTACAATGTGTTAACTGGCAAGCATAAACTTTAGGGGCATAAATGGTGGTATGGATATTGCTCCATAGATTTATCAAACCATAGAGTTTGATAAAGAGCTTAATGTTCACGAGGCATGTGCTTTTATGAACATTGTAATTATAGACACTGTTACAATGGATACCAATACATATCTAACAATTAGCAATGTTGTATACAATATTATCTAAAGATTATCTAATCTTTTCTGGAGATACTGATCACCTCATTGATAATCAAATAGAAGCTTCTAAGACCAGATGTCAGATTTCAATTTATGGGTAGGAAAATAAATTTTATTTTATAATATGCCTCACTGGCACTGCCATCCAAATGTTTTCAATAAAATCCATCACACTGCAGAAGTAACTAGCAAAAAGATTCATCTCAGGAAAAGTGATGGCTAGAATCATCTTCATTTTAGTCTTTCCTCACCTCGCATTCTTCCCATATATAGGAACCGGAATTATTCAGACATCATGGAGAACTCCAAGAACTGCCTTCTAAAAATATCTGGATTGGGAGATTTTTGAAGAAGGCAACTAATAGCATGAAATGGCATTTAATTTCAGAGTAGTTTCAGAGCATTTTTGAAAATAAAAATATAAGAGAGCATGGCTTTAAACCCTCTATTGTGTTGTTTTCTTGCAGCAGTCTCTTTGGATTAAAATGTGCAGTTGAAAATGAAATATGCTTTTGATTTCATTGGAATATGGATTGTGAAAATGTGAAGCATGTTAAAAACAATGAGAAATTAATAAGACATGTAGATAATACATATTTAAACTATTAAAGTATAATACAATGTAATCCTTGTCTTTCTTTTAAACAGCCAGCAATGGGTGATTGGAGTTTTTTAGGGAACATCTTAGAAGAGGTGAATGAACACTCCACTGTCATTGGGAGAGTGTGGCTCACAGTACTCTTCATTTTCCGAATCCTGATCTTAGGAACTGCAGCAGAATTTGTTTGGGGTGATGAACAGTCAGACTTTGTTTGCAACACTCAGCAACCAGGCTGTGAGAATGTGTGTTATGATGAGGCCTTCCCTATCTCTCATATCCGTCTGTGGGTCCTCCAAATCATCTTCGTCTCCACTCCTTCACTGGTATATTTGGGCCATGCTGCCCATTATGTGAAGGTGCAACAGAAAAGAAAAGAGCGGAAAGAAGCTGAAAGATCTCAGCAAAGAAAAGCAGAGGAAGAAAACTCACCTTTTGATCAAGATGATGGCAACTCTGTTTCTATGAAGGATACAAGCCACAGAGCAATCAAAAAGTTCCATCTTGAGGGAACCATTCTGAGAACGTATATCTGCCACATCTTTTTTAAGACCTTTTTTGAGGTTGGATTTATAGTGGGTCAATACTTTCTGTATGGCTTCCGAATCTATCCACTCTACCGCTGTGGCAGATGGCCTTGCCCCAACATTGTGGACTGTTTTACATCCAGGCCTACTGAGAAGACTGTTTTTATCATGTTCATGTTGGCTGTGGCATCAGTCTCCCTTTTCCTCAATCTTGTAGAGATCAGTCACTTGGGTCTCAAGAAAATCTTAAACGCTTTCAAAAAACCAGTGGAACAACAACCTATGGAAATCCCAGAGACTCACCTTCATTCTATTACTGTTTCATCTATCCAAAAAACCAAAGGGTATAAATTGCTAGAGGAGGAAGGGAAGCAAGAATTCCATTACTTTCCTTTGACAGAAGTAGGCGTAGAAAGCTCATTGCATGACATGGAAGAGAAGATTAGCATGGAACACTTGAAAGATCTCTCCAGGACATTTAACGAACCACTGTATTCCTACACACACATAGACCAGCTGGACAAGGAGAAAGAAGAAGCAGGGGAGGAATCAGAAGAGAAGGAAGTTGAGGAAGCCGAACCACAAATGTTAGAACTCTTAACGGAGAAAACAGAAAAACAAGTAGAAGAAAAGCCCATGGAGAATGAGTTAGAACCACCACAGCAGAACTTGCCACTATCCTCTGCTGAAGTGACAACTGACACAAGACCCTTTAGCAGGTTAAGCAAAGGCAGCAGTCGGACTCGGTCTGATGATCTCACTGTATGAGTAGTGAGCCTAAGAGTTCACCCCCTACGCTTACACACCTCAGATGTCTGAAACAAGATGCTAAAGTGGTCATTTTAATATTGTTTCTTAATATTTATCAATGTTTTAGCTAGGAAAAAAGTACTATGAGAGTTAACTGTTTTATCATTATTGTTTTTCATACTGGTACTAGTTATCATGTTAGCCATGTAATGCAACAATGAAATTAATTCTTCACTTGAAATTTCATTACCATAAAATAAATGCACTATTACAATATTAAGATACAAAAAAATCCCAAACCAACAACCACTGAAAGCAATGAGGAAAACAAATGTAACAACTATTATTGCAACTGTTTTTATGCTCTCCTTTTCTTCTAGCATTTGGGAGGTGTTATTTCTTTGATTGTCATATATAGAGATACATTGATAGCTTGGGGCTTTCTCCTCCTTCCTTGTTGTGGAACTTAAATCAGTTACCTTTCAAAAGAGGTTTTAATTCATCTCCCAGTGAATGTACAAAAAATGTTTGCTTATGGAGACAAATGAGGTTTACTTCTATAAATCACCATAGTTCACAGATAACCTAACTTAGCTACAGAACCAGTATTGGTGATTGTGTCAGACAAACTGTGGCCATGGTCAAAATAATTTTTTGGAGATCTGATTGATTTGTTTGATTATTTCTCATCAAGGGAAGGGGCAGATGAAAAAACATAACATAAACTAAATGTGAAAAGTATAAATTATTTTACTTGAACTTCTTCTAAAACGTACAGTGTAGTAAGTAGTAAATGCTTGGCTAAATGGGTATCTTCAATCCCATGGCAAGAGGCTGTACTGGTATAACACCATGCCCAATTTGAGCTGTTCCAGTTTTTGGAGAAAGATAGATTTATACTAGATCATTAATGATCACACATGGAAGAAAATTCTGGCATTTTACAGCATGTATTGAAGTGTGCTGTATCTTGTTTTCTTCCCTATACCTGTAATATATTATGAGCTCCAGGATGAAATGTGGATTTTTATGGTCCAAGATCCTATTATATAATGAAAATGCCATTTGCTTATTATAGGTAGCTGAAAGTTAAATTATCCTTAGCTAAATCATTTTTAGCAAATGGAAAGTAAAAAAAAAACCCAAGAGAATATAACTTGAGTTCCAATTTTATTCCAAATGATACCTTATTCTGCTTTTTGCTTGAGGGATATGTGTTAAAGCTGAAGTATATTCCTAGTAATATATTTCCTATGGTGCTGATTGCATGGTCTATTTTGCATAGCCTTCAAGTCATTATTCTAGTGGTTTGGACTGATACAGGACCAGTGCAGAATGAAGCTGGTTGGATGTATTTGGATAGACCCCTTTAAATGTTTTGTTGAAGCAAACTGAGATTTACTATTCATTATTGTGTTTTCAGTAGTAGCATGGTGGACCATATTATTTGGTAGAGTAAAGCAGTCTCCTTGGCAGCTTTCCAGCCACTTGGGAGAGCAGGAAGTAGCAGTGAGGGGACAGAGAATATTATTGTGTCCTTCAAGGTCCCATCTCCAATGCCGAAATAAGATTCAGCAGCCATCTGATAGCTGTGCTCTCTTGCTTTCTCTTCTGCTAGCAATATGTCTTGGAATAATAGAAACAAAAGGTCTGGCAAACTCCTCAGAAAAAGCAACACGTTTATCTGGAAGCCAAAGCCACCTGTTTATCTAAAAGCAGATTACTAAGATTGAGAAAATATTTCCAGAGAAATGATTCACAATGTGCAGACTGATTCAAAGTAGTTTTTGATTTAGTAAAACACTTGCTCATTCCCACTTTCTTAGGAAAGCTACTAAGCAAAGAATCCAGCTGCTTTAACAGTCCCAAAACAGATGCTGTGTTCAGCAACATGCACATTGCAAAATACCTCTTTGAAGATTTTTCACAATCCTCTGAGATACAGATATATGTATGTGCCTGAGTAGAGGAGAGAAAGACAAATTGTTTTCTCGAAAATGTCGATTTTTATCTTGAGATCTAAAAAAGAAAAAAAAAAGAATCCCTCTCTCTTATTGGTTTGGTGAAAATATAAGTTGCATATGTAAAGCAAATTAAATCTTTTTAAGGCAATGGAGACTAATACCAACAGAAATGTGCAGGTATGCACTTTCATTGGCTGTTTTTTCAGCCCTTAGTGGCTCAGCAAATTCTCTCCACTCCGGAAACAATGCAAAGGGAGGTTTAATCCATTTCAGAAAATCCCTTTTTCATAAACTGCCAACACACCCAGAAAGGACCCATAGAATTTTTCAGCAGATTAAAGGCATAAGCACCTAATTCAGAGGTCAGTTGAAGCCAGGGATTTTTCTCCATAATCACTCCCATGAACTGGGATCAGGGCATTAAACCTCACCAAATTACAATGCACTCTATTAATATATAGATATCATCCTTTATCATTTTAATCCTGGAAGCAAGGAAGGGGAATCTCTTAAATGAAGCAAAGAAGTTTAAATATGTAAATAAACATGTAAAGATGATTCAATTTGTTTAGTACTGTTTTATTAAAATTTTCTAGTAGAATATTCTACTGTTCTTTTATTAATAATCTATTATTTCTGGAATTTTGAAACTTGAAAGCCTCACAAAGAGTTTGGGGACATCAGAATGTTAAGCAACAATAACAACAAAATATAATCTGATATAATATATAATACATCCACCTAGAAGTGAGGGAACATGTAAGAAACACAGATTACATTTGAATTTTACTTAGATGACCAAGCTGAATTATAATTGGATTTATAATATTTTGAACAGATTTTTTAAAAATTACAAAAAGATTAAAATAGGAGAAAAAGTATTTAGGAGGAAATCAAAAGATAAATGACTAGTTCCATCCATGACATGGACACAATTTTTATAAAAAAAACTAAGAAGACAACTTGAGTACTGACAATTTGCAGCTTGTTACAATTTACTGTTCATTACTGTAAAATAAATTTTAATAAATAAGTTTTTAAGGTAATGTAAGGTAATGTTAAGTACAATAATTAAAATATTTTTTTATAAAAAGTGCATAAAAAAAGAAAAAGGAAAAAGAGGAAAGAAAACCAAAAAAGTAATTTCCTCTTTATCTCAACAAGTATCAACAATTTCACCATCTCTTCATCTCTTAGTGAAGATAAAACTATTTATCCCATCTCATCCCATCCCATCCCATCCCATCCCAAACATCATCATGTTGTTGTTTTTTTACACAAAATAATATTTCTTTTTAATGCATTGGAAAGATCACTATCCTCTTCAGAACTTTTAACATGCCTTTTTCATATATCCATCAGGAAGAAATTATTCCAATTATTGTCTTCAATTAGCATTTTTATTTCCTTCCTAACTTTTAGAGGCTCATCCAACTTTCTTGCACATCCAGTGATACATTCTTGCCCATTATGTTCTCCGCAAATGCCTCAGATGTGATTTCCCCCCCAAACATTTTTCTGTAATGTTTTATGATTAACATCATCTGGCAACAGTGTTCATAAAAATATAATGTAGCTGACAATGTTAATTCAAAGTCTTTTTGCTGTTGCTGAATGCCATTATAAGCTATTTGTTTCCAATATTGAAAATATTTTTTCTTGCTCACAAAAATGTGTTCATTCTTTGTAATTAATGTCAGTCAATTTTTTTAAAATCAAAGAGTCCATGTTTTTCTTAATTGGTTTAAGACTTTCTATAGTTGGTACTTAGTCTTGTTTTTTTACCATTCAGTTTTGAATTCTTATGGCTTTTAAAGATAGTGTCATTTTTTTACTATTAAGGATTGAAGGCACTCATGTGTTTCCAGCCTTGGCATTTGAAGATGTCTAACATCTTTTAAGCAGTCTGTAAGTAATTTCTGAAGGTGGTTAACAAAAGAAGTTTGAATTTAGTGTCCTTTGAAGGTTTCAGAATTGGCTGGAGCAAAGATTTCCTGGTTCCCCCACCTTCCACAGACCATTGCCTTCGAATCTCCTGGTGAGGAGCAACCATATGGAATACAACCTGGGCAATCTCACATCCTTTTTCTTGTTTCTTTTTTCTTCTGAGAGGGTCAGATCAGCTTCTTGCTCTTAGTAGCAAATGTCAGCTCTGAAAAATGTCTTCAGTACACAATTTCTTCCCCAGAAATGTGAGGTTCAATAAGTAAGTTCAAAAATTAAAGTACCATGAGTTTAAAAATTAATTATTGAAAATATTGTTTTTGTTTTTAATATGTTTGTTATTTCCTCTCAATCACTTTTTCTATTAGTCTTTTTAATTTGCTTTTTGAAAAATGAAGATTTTGAGAAAAAAATTACTATACCAGAAAGTAATTGCAGCAACTATATAGATCCAATTCACATTCTAGTTACTATGATGTATAATGTAATTATAAGCAAACATATGAATCTGATATTTAAATCTCTGCATATTATTGACCCTTGAAGTCACTAAAGCAACTTTCTCTAATATTATATCTTTGCTTAACTGTAGGTGCAAACTCTTCAATGAATTTTTAAAAGGATACCTTGGAATGTAAACAAAGAAGACTGTTATTTTTTCATTGTAAATATTTAGGGTTCAACTTGCCTCAAAGCAATGCTAACAAATCACTAAAATAAAATGATTTAAAGGGACCAAATAAGTCAAAATAATTTATACTGAGTATCTGAAACTCAGTAGCGAGTTGGCTAAATTGACTTCCTCTAGAAGAGAATCTGACACTGAAGAAGCCTATAAAGCAGAGGTTCCTAAACTTGGCAGCTTTAACACTTGTTTAACTTGAGTTGAAGTCCACAAAACTTAAAGCTGCCAAGTTTGGGAACCTCTGCTATAAAGAAAGGTCCCTACAGTTTGTATCCACAGTCTAACCTCTCCTGGTGGGGAACATCCAGCAGGACTTCTGCTGAAATTGTAGATTACGGGTAGCCTCATTTAGGAGGAGGTGATCTTTTTTTCAGGTATCCCTGCTCTGAACCATAATGTATATGGCATTGTAGAACCAGACAACTTGCAGTAGTAAATAAATACAGGCACACTAGCAGTCACTTTCCCAGCACTGTTTATAGCAGTGAGAGAAGATTAGCTCCTATTTGATCTGAGAATTCCAGTGTCTCTTATGTACTCATGCTTATTAAATGTAAAAAGGTGTTGCTGGAGGTGAGGAATGCTTGCTTTACCTTCACATATGTGCCACTATTACACATATGTGCCAACATTACACAGACACATTTTCACTCCACAAACCCTGAAAACTATATTTGTGACCCCAAATGTCCTAACTATAAAACGGTTGACACCAAGTGCTAAGAAACCTTGTGGACTGACCAATGTTCCTTTCGGGTCAATGGACAAATGCAAAAATTGTGCTTCAGTCAGTTCCGTGTCTATCTTCTTCTTAACCTTGCCATTCTTTTTGTGCTGCAAAAGGGCCTCAGTGCAAGAATGGCAAAGCTACCCCCTGAATTGCTGGGGAGGATGGGGAAAACCAACAAGGCAACCCAGGGCTTTGATTTCAGTATGGAGGTAAGAATCAAAGGACTTGGCAGACAGGAATAGACATTTCTGCCATTGGGAATTGACTCACCCTGCAATGCTACTTTCGTGGGCTTTTCCTTGGAGCAACAATTCATTTCATCAGTTCAGAGCTGCAAATTAGTGTCATAAATCAGTGATTTTTCTGGGTAACAGAAATACAAGTATCATATATGTAATATGTAACATGCAAATATCATATGTGTAACAATGGCCATAAATGCCATATGAGGAATATAAATAAAAATATGGTGGTTGCCAAATTATATTAGTTCAAATATAGGAAATGACTATGGTAATTTACCAATTGTATACTGTATTATACAATGCAATGCAATGATTCCTGGAGCTGACTTCTACTGAACAAAGTACATTTTGTGAAGTAAACAATGTTTAGAGAATGATATCTTTAGGTTGTAGGGTCCCCCCCCCCAATTATGGTTACAGACACTGGGGGAGTTCTCTTTCCTCCAGTGGAAAAGGACCAATGAAATTAAGCCATTCATGTTTTAGTGAAGAACAGAATCAGTTTTCTGAAAGATTTATGATGAGTGTATGAAATTAGACTTTGTACTGTTTCCAATTAGTGAAGTGATTTTGAACTCAAGCAATTCTTAAATTAACTTTATAGCCATAATGCTTACATGTCTTAAATATATTTCATTTATTATAGAACTTTTGTGACATACTATTTATTCAGGTACCACAGGTGTACAGAATGTTCATCAGAAGACCATTGACATCTCTATGAGGACAAGAACTCATACTTTGGCCAAGATCAAAGTCCTTGAACAGGCTAATTAGCATGTAATCCACTTTGATACATAATGCTGACAGTATGTCTGTGAACCACAGATACCAGGTATTTTTAACTTAAATGTGCTAATTTTAAGCAGTAATTTTTCTCACATCAGAATTTAATAAGGTTTATTAGGGCTGCCTTGGCTATCTGAGCTATGATAAGCCTTATCAGAAATGAATATGGTTAGGCAAAGCATTACCAAAGGCAGACTTGGTCAAATGTGCTATGTTTCCACCTGAAGGAACCATTCTGCTATAGCTAACCCTAGAATTAGAGTACATAGGTGGTGTTTAATTGCTGGAACTGGGAGTCTCAACAGATAAAAGGAATGTAAAATCTATCACGTGTACCTTTATATCTTTCTTTGGGAAGCAAATAAAACTGTTTGCTTGCTATGCAGTGTGTGATTCTTTCTGGTCTCAAATCAAAACTTTAAGCCTTTTTGCCTAATATCAGGCCTTACTTCTGCAAGCTCTGCAAATAAGCTCTGTATAATAATTTTGAAAAGCTATGTAAGATTTATGTTATATTGCATTCTTTATTTATTTACTAAACACACAGTTTTGCATTTCAAAATAGTCCTTAGCTTTTAACCGAGAAAGTTCATTTTGCTGTTTGCAAAGTTACTTTTTATAGTCTTGCAGTGGTACATTTTGTTGCCTTGTTAACTATTTAATCCCTTGTGATTTTATGACAAATCTCACATGCACCTCTCTTAGGAATTTGTGTCTTTTCGTGCAGCTCAAATGTATTCTAAATATTTCATCTATGTTTTCCATCTTCTGCTTATCTAACTTAAAGCCTCTGTCAACAACTCTATCATGTCTAGGTCTTCTCCTTTTTCTTCTTCAATATTCTGAAGTCGTAAATAATAAACCGCCTTCTCCATTTTGAGCACCATCACTGAATCTTCTAGCTCTTTATTCACTTGTGTCAGTCTTTGATTTATTTCATCCACATTTTTTCTGCTTGTTCTGATTTCTCCTCCGTTTTCTGAATCCTTTGTTCATTTTTTGTTATCTTTTGCTGAAAATTCCCTATTCTTTCCTCCAAATTGTGTATTTTTTTCTTCATCTTTCCCATACCACTTTTCATCTCTCCCATCTCATTTTTCACCAAATTTTGATCTACATAGTTTCCTATGTAGACTGAAGCATCATTTGTATTTGAGAAATATTCATTTTCTTGGTTTCTATTGATCTTTGACTTGATGGATTAGAGCATGGTATCAAACTTGTGGCGTCACGCAGCCATCATGTGAAGTTTCACAATGTTGTTTCCCTTTGCAAAGCCGAGGTGCATGTGGCCTGCATGTGATGCATCTGGCCCACTGGCCATCAGTTTGACACCCCTGGATTAGAAGAAGCTGATGATAGTGTAGATGATGCTTCCCCCCACACCATTCCAGTTAAATTTGGAATGCTTGTCATTTCAGCCTCTACTATTAAGAGAGACAATCTAGTTGAGTTATTAAAAGAGGAAAGAGAAAGAAGGAAAAAAAAAGAACACAATGATCCAAAACAGCCCATAATCACCACAGTGTCCCACGTAGCCAGTAAGGGAGGAAACCAATCAAAAGTCCATTTATCTCAATCACAAACCGTTTCTCAGAATTATTTGTATTTGTAATCCACAGGGTCAGTGCACAAAATCAGCCCATTTTGTGACTACGGTTATTTATATTCTGTCAGTTAATATTTATAATCCACCAAATCCCCCCAAATCCAATAATTCAAAATATCTAATAAATCAAAAAGTCACTTTATTTATTTATTTATTTATTAATTCAATTTCTATACCGCCCCTCTCCTTACGGACTCGGGGCGATGTACAGCCATGATTTCATAAAACATAAATAATCATTAAGTTAAAATACCTATTAAACATCTAATGGCTCTAGAAAT
>JANHFP010004599.1:45799-64940 GCA_032468135.1 Calamaria suluensis
TGGAGGACAGGAAGGCCTGGAGGAACATTGTCCATGGGGTCACGATGGGTCGGACACGACTTCGCAACTAACAACAAAAGTTATCAATAAACTTTACTCAGACTCAGTGAGATGTGCTACAGTGAACTGAACTATATTGTTGTCTTTCCCAGTTTTCAAGGGCGGCTTACAAGGTATTATGTTTCTTTCACTGATATTGAGATTAGAAACCCCAACAACTTGGTTCTTTATCTGCTTCCATTCAGTTTACTATATATTTTAGTTTGGCATAAAACAAAAGGAAGCATTGTAGACTAGGGAAAATTAGATGCTGTTTGTGAATACTCATTTTCAGTTGAAGAAACTTTTTACTTCAGAATAATTCCAAGATTATGACAGCTATATTAAAAGTTATGGTTCATTTTTTTCTAATTATTACTTTTTGGGAGTTTTTAGAAAGAATGTCTAAATAATTAAAACAAAATGATATAGATAAAATATGGTAGTGAGATTCTGCTTTTCTGTTGTTTTCAGTAAATGTATTGATGAAATTAACCTTGTATTTTTTTATCAGGAATTCTATCCATAGAACAACTCATCAGTAGGGTGGGAGTGATTGGGGTGACCCTCATGGCCTTGCTGTCTGGCTTTGGTGCAGTGAATTGTCCATATACCTATATGTCTTATTTTCTCAGGTAAATCTCCCTCAAATCCATCCGTCTGTCTGTCTCTCTTTTTCTCTTTGTTCATGTCTGTCTGTCTATCTCTATATTTATTATCTATCATGTCATTTTAATATTAGTTCTTGTTGCTCTATTCTTCTGCTTTCAGGACAGATTTCTCCATAGAGAAATCTTCTTTACCTATCCCTATCTTCTTTACCTCAATAATACAGGTTCTAGATTTAAATATATCATTGTTTTGCATCATCATCAATTTGCAGTTTTTGTAGTCCAGTTAGTGGAGAAGAATAAGAATAGCTAGAATTTAGAAGTGACTGTTCTAGAAATCATAGAAATAATTCTAGATGTATCCATCTATTACAGGAATGTCACAGATGCTGATATTCTATCTCTAGAACGTAGACTCCTCCAGACAATGGACATGATCATCAGTAAAAAGAAAAGGTAAGATATACATTAGAGCATCTTAGTGTCCAACAAGAAATTATTTGCTACTGAACAATAATTTATATCATAAGATAGTGATATGTGTGGATAGAATTTGAGTGAAGTACAGCTTGAAATTTTATCTCAATTTGTGTACTTGGTGTACTTATCTGGGATTAGTATTCTGTTTTGAATTTAAAATTAATGTAAGATTTATAGTATAGTATTAAACCTCCGTTAAAGTGTGTTACTTAATATAATATTTTTGAAGAACAGTATGGATGTTCTCTTGAGTAATACTTTAAACAGTTTCAACTTTCTTCATTACCAGCTAGCAAGGTTAAAGGTTAGATCTAATTTAAGAATAATTCATTAGAATATCTAATTTTAATTTTAAATGAGTCAGCTCCAGTAATGATACATGTAGATGTGATTCATAGAATGTAATGTAGTTTATACTTAATTGGAAGCACTTTTTACTTAATAGCATGAGAGTACCACAGTTCCACAGCAAGTGGAAATCATAATGCCTGTTTGATTTTTTTCTGAATGGAATTCTTAATGTTCCTTTAAATTTTGATTGCCAGAATTTATGAAACATAAAAATACAAATATTTAAAGATTAGCTTAATTATGTGATTTGACTCTAGTTGATATTTTCATGATTTTACGTTTCTAACTTTGTCTCCCAACCAGGATAGCAATGGTTCACAGAAACATGTTCCAGAGAGGTGAAGTGCACAACAAAACCACTGGTTTCTGGGGAATGATAAAAAGTGTCACAACATCTTCACCAGGCAGTGAAAGTATCCTTTGCTTGCAGAAAGAGCCCCAAACATCAGCTTCCTTCCTTTTACAATAAATGAAAAAAATGCATTTTATTAATGGGCTGTAGTAAATTATCTTACTTTCGTTTTTTGGAGATCGTATACTTAAACAGAACAACATTGATCCAAGTTCGTAAGTAATAAGCACTGACATCTGCTAGGCCATGCTACTTTCACAGCAACCTGGACATTAAGTAGCAATTTATATAACTGATAGCATGCAAGAATGGAAAGACAATTAATCCCACAAAAGGGATTTACAATCCAGTTTAGAAATTCCTATGTGCCTCTCCTGTAGTCATGTAACTGCATTTAGGACACTCAGTAACTGGCCCACATTTAGGTTCATTTGCAGTGCACTGGAGTCATGTGACTATGATTTAGCTATTTAGCCGAAAAACTGGCATTTGCTTTTGGTTTCCAGGAAAAATTGGTCCATTGCGAACAGTGGTTTCATTTAACCGCTTTGTATCAGGGTTGAAATGCTCCCAGTTTCAGATGATCCAGTAGCAATGGCGGTGAGTGGTTCGGAGAACCGGTAGCAAAAATACCTGCCACCTTGGTGCGATCGTCAGAGGCTTTAACATTTTAAAGGAATTTTTTTGTACCTAAGTATTTTCTGGATTAGCTAGAAAAAAATTCCTTTAAAATGAAAGAAAAAAAAGGCTCCCATGATCGTGCGGTTCTACTGAGATTCTCTGAGGCCTCCTTTACATTTTAAAAGCTTTTTTAAAACTACCTAATCCCCAGAACCAGTACCAACAAATTTTACATTTCACCTCTGCTTTGTATGCTTAACTGCAGCAAAGGTCATAAAGGTGGGTCTGATCAAATGGCAATCTGCTTTATAGCCATCACAATTTACCACCATAATTTCCAGGCTCAATTACAATAATGAATTGGGGACTACCTGTACTTGGCATTTTCTGTTCCTAATGAAAGGCATAAGGTACTAATAAAGTTGCCATGGATTTTTTAAAAAATGTGGATAAATAAGAACATCCCCCATAGTCATTCTTGTGTCATTTGAGCACTTCAAATTTATGAAATGTCTGGGGAGAAAATATCTGCTGCAATATGAATACCATTTGAACCTCCCTAGGGAAGGTACTGCAAAGTGGTGCTTAATAACTGAGGAAGAATTTTCATTTTACTTATAGTCAGTTGTTCTCTGTGTAGCCAGCTGTTTAACTTCATTGTTCAATAGAAATTACCAAAATCCCCGAGCAGATATGTATATATAGAAAGAGACTTTATTTTAAACATTGTTATTTCAGCATGAGCCATGGTGGTGCAGTGGTTAGAATGCATACTGCAGGCTACAGTACTTATGGTGACTGCCAGCTGACTGCAGTTTGGTAGTTCGAGTCGCACCGGCTCAAGGTTGACTCAGCCTTCAATCCTTCTGAGGTCGGTAAAACGAGAACCAGGTTGTTGAGGGCAATATGCTGACTATTTCAGGACATTAAATGCCTGCTCTACTTTAAATAATAGCCTGAAATTAACTACAGGCTATATTGTTAAAATGATTTTTTTAATTTAGTAAGATAGCAATTATTTTGGATAAGTTTCAATTTACTGGTCTTCAGTCCATTACCCTAGATCTAATTCAGAACATCTACCAGGATAGGCAGAAAATAAAAACAAATCTACATGTCATTTCAGGGTCCGTTCCCTGGATAATCTTTTCGGGTTATTTGTGGTACACATCAAATAAAATCAGGAATTAAATGAAACCTATTTATTTATGTAATAGAATAGAATAGAATAGAATAAGAGTTGGAAGGGATGTTTTCTGGCAACAGCCTAGCAAATAGGAACATAATCACTATAAAATAATACTCCCTCTTCAAAAGCTTATTCCATAAGGATACCATAGTCAATTGTTTTAAAAGCTAATTAGAAAGTCAGGAAATTAACAAGATCGCATTGTCCTGTTTTCTATTGCTCAGGAGCAATAAGCAGGGGTGGGTTCCACTTATCCTTACTACCAGTTTGCAATGGGAGTATGCATGCACACTCGCTTTGCTTGTGAGTGCATGTGAATGTTTGCTTTGCTTGTGCATGCGTGCACACGCAGAAGCTTCTATGCATAGATCATGTGTAGATGTGTAGATCATGAGGACATCAGGGCAGAGCCTCCTGCCAGTTTTACTACTGGTTCGCAAAAACCAGACCGAATGGGGGGAAGCTCACTACTGTTCTGTAGCATAATTGAGGTAGGTTCTGAGCCAATTTGGATGCTTACTCAGATTGAAATGGGTCTAGAAAATCATGGATTTACTATGTTCTAAAGAATAAAATAAAATTTGAAATATATTTTCAGGTGTTTATTAATCTGTTCATCATCACAGTGGATACACTAATAATTTTTGTACAGGCAAGACTTGATAATGTACTCCGTATAAAATGTGTTTTTGGTTTTTTTCCCCTTTTTTAACTTTAAAAAAATCTTAAAATATATCATAGTATAGTTTTTTATTGACTTTGGGGTTTGGGGAATAAAACTTTTCACACTTAAAAAAGAAGTATGTTTTTCAAAATTATTTATGATTTTGAGCTTGACTATCTTGGTTTTAAGATTTGACACTCATCCAGCAAGAAATTGATGCTTTAGAAGAACTTAGTCGGCAACTTTTCTTGGAAACAGTTGATTTGCATGCTACCAAGGTGCAAACTAAGGGCATTGTTCCCAAGTCTGATGGGTGGGTAACTGGGATTGATATGAGGGAAAATGTGGAAAAATCTTGAAAATACAGATTAAATGAGCCAAGAGAAATTTTATGACTTTATGATAGTGGTCTATTTTTTTATGTCAAGAGCTTGTACAACTTTAAAAAAGTCTGTTTATAGAAGAAAATTCCTTATGCAGAACATTTCTCATGAATGTTTTGCATATTGAAACTTTCTAGAAATAGATATGTTATGTGACTCAAAAGACAGGCCTAGAGTATCAGAAATTTGGTTTTGTTCATGTATTCTGTAATTTTAGTTTGTTTATCTTAGACAAATGTTGATTTTGCAATTCCCTATATTCATTATCTATTAAGAAGCTAAACTATCTTTAGACATGATCCGTACTGAATATAAAACCATATGGTGGTTTAAAATAATACTTTTAAATGTTTTCTCTCTCTCTGAAAAAAATATATTGGTAGGAAAGAATAGAATATTCTAAAACATTCCAAGGGAAATATTTCAACTTTCTGGGTTATTTTTTCTCCATTTACTGTGTCTGGAAAACATTTATGGTATGTAAAGCTGCTGTTGGTACAATCATTTATAATTTGTAGTGTGACAAAATACGTGGTTAATAAGAAATGCTTTCTAAACCCCCTCCCCCCCTTTTTTTTTAAAAAAAGTGTTTTGTTGATTATAAATACAATCACATTTTAAGCAAGAATGGATATTTTTTCTCATACAGAAATATTGTTTATGAAAGATAAATGTATATATCTTACAATAGATGTACACATTTTAGATATACACAATGGATATTAATTATATTTTTCTTTTTCATCTCTTCAGGCAACAATCAATATTGTATTTGACCGAGTTGGAAAAACAGATCCAGTAACAAGAGGAATTGAAATTACTGTGAATTATTTGGGAATACAGTTTGACGTAAGAGGTCTTTTAGATTTAATCATGCCTACTAATCTACATATTAATTCTTAATTTCTGTTTTATGGAGAGCTTGGTAATGTAATACTAAACTTGTTGAAAGTATAGTCTTGGGTAATTTATTAGTCTATAGCTGCTTCTAAGTTAATATATTGTCAGAAGACATATTTCATCTTTCTGTATAATTCTTAAAAGCCATTTCTATTGTAATTTCTTTTTTGAAGACAGTTTAAGATTCTAGAGTTGGAAGTTCTAAACAACTCAACCTTAATTCTGCACTGTTTCTGCATACCGTGCTAAGAGTTATATTTTTCTGAAATTATTCTTGCTGATATAGGAAATCCTTGTTTAACACCCACAATTGGGATTGCAGCTTGGACACTAAGTGAAACTGACTTCGCTTATAGTCTTATTTCCTTTGCTTTACAGACCTGTGAAGGTTGGAAGTTGAATACTGGTTACAACAGGGGTGTCAAACTCCCGTCGTCACGGCAGTGTTATGCGACGTATCAGGACTTTTTCCCCCTTTGCTAAACCAGGCATGGACATGGCCAGCACGTGCCACATCTAGCCTGTGGGGTGGGAGTTTGACAGTCCTGAATTACAAAGTGATAATTTCATCACTATGGTTGTTAAACAAGGACTATTTGTACTCTTCAAAAGGTTCTGTGCACATAAATAGCAACTGAAGTTAAATAACCTTTCCTGTCCTACATGGTCAGTGTACTTATCTGAATCTCTGAGAGTTTAACCATTTCCTTTCTTTATTACTACAGGTAAAATTCTGGTCCCAGCATATTTCATTTATTCTTGTTGGAATAATCATTGTCACCTCTATCAGGGGCTTATTAATAACACTCACAAAGGTAAGCCCAAGTGCAATCTTACTATATGAACTGTGTTGAAGTAAAGAAGAAAGCATATTAATATATCTGTCTGTAAAAGTGTTATGACTGAATTGTAAACTTCAAAAATATGGAATCACTGCAGGAAGTAGCAACTCTAAGTTGAGTTTGTTTTAGTATTGTTATTCTGAGAAGTTCTACAGCCTTATAAAGATGTGCAGTATTAAGAACTGTAGTAACCCTAATTACAGTACTTCAGATATGGTGCAGCTGCATTTTCTGCATCACTACAGTTTTTAAGGTCAGGTGGAGAACAAGATTTTCCTATATGATTCTAATTTATGATTTTTTAATAAATCACAATAAAACATTGATATTGTTTTTATTAAGAAGTGAAAGAAATTTGCTTGACATTAAGTTAACATTTTTCACTTAGATAAGTTTTAACAGTACAAGGCTTGTATAATGATAATTGTGCTCTTAGTGAAATGCTGATGTTTTTTATGCACACTAGAAAACATCTGAAGGAATTCGCTATCATTGGCCAATCTTGCCACATCAGCAGTTTATTTAGTTGCACACTGCTCAAGTGCCACTATTTATAGTTGAATTATGTGAAATGTTATAATTATTACTTAAAGAGTCTCACTTATCCCTGGGCTATGCCATTTGTGTTGGATTTGCAAAAACATAGATTGCTATTTTTGTGATCATGACAGTATTTTTTATCTAAATTCTGCAGTTCTTTGGGTGTTAACGTAAGTGTTCACTTAAATGTCTGAAGATTATCGGGACTGCTTGCATGTAGGACAAATTATTATTATTGTATAGGTGATTCAGGGTGAAAGTGGAATGGAATGAAGTATGCTGAAATATCTAAGAAGCAGTACTAGTGATGGTGATCACATTAAGCATGAATTATTATGAATGTGACTGCTTTTTAATTTAGCTCTTAAACATTTATTAAATCATGTTTGTCATATTGTTATCATTTCAGCCGATGAGCTGACTTTCTGTGTTTATCTTTTTTAGTTTTTCTATGCTATCTCAAGCAGCAAGTCTTCTAATGTTATTGTTCTGTTGCTAGCACAGATTATGGTGAGTATTTTAACACATTTGAGTAGCAACTTTGCTCTCTCAGCTATGTCAGCAGTGGGGAAAAATGGGAAGTCTAATGTTTTCTTTATCTTCTCTGCAGGGAATGTATTTTGTGTCTTCTGTTCTTCTGATTCGAATGAGTATGCCTCTAGAGTATCGTACTATCATTACTGAAGTTTTAGGAGAATTACAGTTTAACTTCTACCACCGATGGTTTGATGTTATATTTCTTGTCAGTGCTCTTTCCAGCATCCTGTTTCTCTATCTGGCACATAAACAGGCTCCTGAGAAACATATGGCACTCTGAATTTATTTTAATTCTACAGCAGTTATTCACAATTATGAATTTGGCATATCACCATTTTAAGATGACTCTTCAATGATGGACACTTATTTCTTTGGTTCAAATCAGATGCTTCATTATAGACAATGAGTGACGAGTAGTCTCACAAGGACCGCCTCCAGCTTCATAAAAAAGAGAAACATAAAAAATAAAAGGGAATATTAGAGACCTCTCAAAAGGCTGGATATGATGACACCATTCTGCAATTTTTATTCAATGGAGTTGACAAAATGTTTGCTTCATTGTCTTTGAATATAATGATTCTAATGACTAAATAAAACAATATTTATAATAATTCCAAATATTTTTCTTACAGTTTATAGATTTGTAAAGTTTCTTCTTTGAAGTGAAACAAAGTTTGATGAATTATTAATTCCTGACTGGGGAAAAAAATCCCTATCTCTCTGGAACTCAAAAATACAAGCGTTTTCTAGCACTGCTAATCATTTCCCCCCTTTTCATTCCATGAAATCAGCATTCACAATGTCAGTATTAAAAGTGGTCATCTCCAAAACTGTTAAGGGGCTTTCAGGACTCCTCCAAGCTTCACAGGGTGGTTGTGAAAAATAAATGAGTTATTTCTAAGTTATAACTTTTAATGTAATACAATCGAAAACTTAACACACTTTTGATAGGCACCTGACATGCTACTTAGAAACCAAGAACTGTACGACCCCAGTAAATTCCAAGTAACTTCAATAGTGCTGCAAAACCATGTGCAACCATGGAAGTTCAATATGTAAAATGAAGAATGTAGAGCATAAGCAATTATCCTGATATTAATTTAATATATGGGGCACTGAAGATAATCTATCAGTGTTACCTCATATTATCAGTAATATCGTTTGGTTTGTTGGTAAGGAAATATTGTCAGGACTTGGTACTGGCTTCAAAATCTAGATCAGTGTTACTTAAATTGTGATCCTAAGGACTCAGGGTTTCCACTCAGATCCTATTGTGTCCACAAAATCAAAACTACTTGCTAGCCTTTATTAAAAAGTAATACAAGATTAAAATTCCATTGAACAATTGTTAGAAGCAGCAGTAGCAGCAAATTGTCAAATTTAATATGGTATATATTGACATCCAGTTTAGTTGTAATTGTTAAGGCACCAGGCCAGAAATTGAGAGTTTCTTGAGTTCTAGTCTTGCCTTAGGCATGAAAGCCAGTGGGGTGACCTTGGGCCAGTAATTCTCTTACACTTTAGAAAGCAAGCAGTAGCAAACTACTTCCAGTATCTCACCAAGTAAATTTAAGGGACTTGTCCTGGCAGTTGTCAGGAGTCAACTGACTGGGAGACATCAATATACAAAAAATATAAAAACATACAAAGAAAAGTGGTGTGAGGGTTTCCCCATATTTTTTCAAGATGAGGGAAACGTTTTAAGAAACAGCAATCTATATTGTTGGTATTACAAAGCTCAAAAAAGCTTTGTGGAACTGGGAACTCAGCAGCATTTTATATCCATTAAGCAGATGAGAAAAAGGAATGAGGTATGCTGAGAGAATAACAATGAAACAACAACCAAGACTACATAACTTTTGTTATCTTAACCATAGGAAAAATCTTGATTTTTTTTTAAAAAAACATTTACTTTGAAAGAACTTCTTGTCTTCATTTTATAGAAAATACAACTGTGTGAATGTTATACTCAAGTGTTTGCTTGCACATTCACAACAAAAGCCTATACAGCATTGGTTGGTTCTTGGCTTCTTTTATGTGAGGTTCAGTTCCTACAGCAGGAGTGCATAATAGCGCAACATCACTGGAAGGAAAGAATTTCTAACTTTTAATTTTTATCTTTGAGGTGGAGGGTGCTGTGGATAAGGAGGGAAATTATGCTGCTGAAATTTGATAATTTACTACTAAAATTCAGTGCCCCAGTCTTGTGATACTGAGGGATTGGCATCCCTTGCATTACATAAATTGGAGCAATCTGCTCATGGGTGGAATAAGTGAGTGCAATTGGAATAATGTGCTCTAACATGTTAGCTAGTAAGTCAAGCTGTATGTGAAAGACAAACATTTATTTATTTACCATCTTTATTATTTGTATAATTCAAGGTGGAAAATATACCTAATACAATATTCCTTTTTCTTCCTATTTTCACACATTTTAAATGAGGTAAATTAAACTTGGTATCCATCAGAAACTAGACAGCCTAATAAGTAGCTATCCTAGTATTTAGTGGTTTCTTTGCAGAACCTAATGCTCAGCTAAAAGACCTAAAGTTAATTCTGCACTTAATTAAAATTGAATGTAGTCGACAAAAGTATCACAGAATAAATGCAACATATTTTAGTTTTAATTGATACAGTAAGTCTCCTTTCATATAATTGAATTCTCATTGTGATTTCACTTAGCATGACTTGTTTCTGATTAAAAAACCCTCCGGTTGCAGAGATTTTACTCACGTTCAAATTAACATGGGGAAAAACCTTGGTTCATACCATCTATTCGTATATCCAAATCACATCTCTGCCCCTATTCTAAACACCCACACACTGAGGAATGAAGGACAAGGACTCAGTATCATGTACTGACTTAGTAGTGTACTCTAATAATCATATTTGGCTTGAAATTAATCCTGTGATGTTTTTTCATCCAGTGTGGTATGGTCAACCGAGAACAGCTTAGCTATATTATTTTCAGTACATTCATTTGGAAGTAGTTCTCAGTGTGAGTTGGTTTCAAGTAAGCATTATAGGATTACAGTCAAGATTTTTTTTTTGCAGTATTGGCACGTTTACTTCAGAATAGCAGCCCCTTTCAGGTACAATATAGAAAAAGACTTCGTTTCTGCGGTCTTCACAATGCAGTGTCATCTTCAGAGGAGGATGAGCTGGCCTAATGAAAGAAAGCAATTGCTGTGTTAGAAAGACTGCAAATAGATTTATAGCACCATTAAGGGGAATCAGTTACAGAATTTCATAAACTTTATAGATGTATAGATTGAGC
This sequence comes from Calamaria suluensis, assembly GCA_032468135.1. NCBI lineage: Eukaryota > Metazoa > Chordata > Lepidosauria > Squamata > Calamariidae > Calamaria > Calamaria suluensis. The sequence continues at coordinate 56,586 of JANHFP010004599.1, forward strand.
TGTGAGATGAATTGATGGTCCGATAACAAATGCTTTAAAATTTACAATAAAAATATTTTAAAAACAAATTATCTAACTGGTTAATTGCAACTGTTTAGTCATTCTGTGATTTAAGCACAGCTCAAACAAAGGCTCATCTTAGCTCTCTAAACCAATTCTTTATGGAAGATCATCCAGTCATTTGTACTGTATCGTGTTGGTTTGATAACCAGATGTCACACATTCGGATTTTTCTGAAGTTAATTTGAGGAAACTCACCCTTTCTCGTGGTTCTACCAGTGCATTTTTTGGCTCTGTTGCTTGTATCTCTGCATAAGCAGGAGGCTCACCCTGGTCGTCATTTAATGTAGCAGCCCTATTCTGGGAGCAGAAGTGCTGGTAAGCCTTTTCTTCACACACCAACAGTGTCAGGCTGTCACCACTGTCTTGGATTCTTGCTACGACATCTTCATACTCTTCATTCTCTACATTGGTACCATTCACTTCTATCACAATGTCGTCATCTTGCAGCCCAGCTATATTGGCAGGCCCATCCTTCTTTACCTGCAATTAGATTGCCAGAAATTGCGGTAGTAGAAACTGCTGTTCTGCTTGATTGAGAGCAGCAGGCAGTCCATGGTAAGTGGCATACATACACATACTTTTTTTTATTCAAGGGCTTGAGAGCTGGTTGTAGCTTGATCTTTCGGATAAAGACTATTTAGGGAGGGGATATGCATGGAGAGAATGCCTGCAAAATAGCACGCGTGGTATTACAATTGGAGCCCATTTGTTTGGTACAAAAATGGTACGTTGTCAATTGCAGTGCTTTGACTTCTACTTGACAGATTTTGAGCCACTGGGCATTCTGGGCTGTAGACTACATTTCTGCTGCCATGAGGTAACAATCCTAGTCGAGGATGAAACTCAGAAGTGGCTACATTCTTGATCTAGCCACAGTTTCTGGATTTATCACTTCTGACTGGAGAGGACTATTATCTTAATCAAAGCCTCACAGATCTCACAAGGTGTATTGCTCTGCTTGGACCAGGCAGGCTGGTTATCTGAAGAGGGACAGAAGAACCTGTTATTGGTTCCTTTGGGGGTGAGTGCTACAAGTGAGCACTTAACTCTCACATTTGAATTAAGGTCTCAAATGCCTGCAGAAACTTGAGATAACTATTTTGTCCAATAATGTCCTCTCCCCAACATGAAAAAGCACCATTATGGAGAGGAAATTGCAATTTCTAAAAAAATGAACTATACACAAACTTTATTACTTGTTCTAGGTAAATAGGGACACACCTAACCTGACAGCAGCTATATTTTATATTTTCTGTTCTTTAGTGAAACAGTAATGACAAGATATGTTTATTATCATTATAGGTACATACAAATCTTTTTAATGACTGTTTTTAAAGTAACAAAGTGCCTCAAAAACAAAACTCCAGTTTCCATGAACAAGCAAATATTCGTTGTCTGTAAGTAATGGCTCTATATTATTTTCTCCATTTTTCATCATAATACATGCCAAGGGATTCTGAAAATTACTTGGGTGAAAATTGAAAAAACAGTAATCTCTTAAGCTACATTGAACATAACTTCAAAATTTATATCAATTCCTGTTAACTGTTTCTTTTTCTGCAAATAATTGAGACAGTTAATTTTTATACTGACTATCTATTTGTATACTCTTATCAATGTGGGAAATAAAATTGAGGGAAAATTTTATTACCTGGACTTTAGAAAAAAAACTGCAAACATACTTACATTTACTGAAGACATTTTTAAAAAAAATCTTACTCTGAATATAATTATCTGGTACTATTTTAAAATTTATGTTTATTAACAATATGGCAAATTCTATAAAGTGCATAAAAAGCTAATTCAATCAACATTAATTAAATCACATTTTAAGATTGTTTTTGCCAAAAAGAGAAGGAATGAAAAACATTTAGATGGAATCAAAATATGAGAATAAAGGTGTATTATGTTGTTCTAAGTATTAAATCCCAAAAGTATGTTTCCAGAATGAACATCAATATATTTATTTATTTATTTTGTTTGTTTACATTTATATAAATTAGTTTGTTTGATTCTGGAACATATTTTATTGTGTCAATTTCAAATTCCTTTTATTCAGCAGCTATTGTATCTTGGTAAGAAACAGAACAAAGATATATTTCTATATATATTCTGCTGAGTACATTCACACTACAGGATGGAAGGCTGTGCTTTTTTGCCTGATCAATGGTGACTTGCTTTGTTTGCCAGTGAAAAGATTCTATAGTAATACCTCTTTGATGAACACTCCAGGTATATTGTTAATAGCATTCAATCGAAAGCCAAATCCGGTGGTACTTTTTATGAGTTTACAGAGTCTGGGCTTGTGATTTTCTTCCTTGGCATGCATGGCTTTCTTTGTAATACTCAGATGTGGCTCCAGTCTTGTATGGTAGTAGAGACAAGGAGATATTTTAGCCTTAACCAAGAACAAAGAAAAATGAATTGAAACACAATGAATATGAGCTGGAGCATGGTGATAACACAGTTCTTCAGGTTGTGGAACAGCAGTGGAGGCGCAGATGCCATTGCTCCTCTACCCCAGCTCTTTACAGTTTTTCACAATCCAGAAGGAAGGTTTAAATTACTGCAGGCAGCTAAGTTGTAAGAAAAGATAGTTTGGAGTCAGACTCTTGGAGTTGAGCAATGACTCCATTGTGAATCCCGTTGCCATATTTTGCCAATAAACTTAGGGATATTTTGTGTGGGTCTGGTAGAGGTAGATAATAGTATAGACAAGTTGAATAACTTTTTGAGGCTCAGGATTGTAATGAAGCAGCTGCTCTAACAGAATTCAAGCTTCACAGGATGGTTGTGAAAAATAAATGGAGTACTGCATATGCTGCCATTAGCTCCTAAACAAAAGGTGGAATATAGATCTAAAAAGGAATTAAATTAAAATTTGATTAGGACTAAAACAAATTCAGATGTCAGGAAAGAGATGCTGGAAACTTAGTAGCCTAGACCTTTTTAGGTCAGATCTGCAAAATAAGCAGAGACAATCTCAAACTACAGTATATAATTTCTCCTGGCCATCAGTAGATTGCACCTTTGATTATTGTTGTTCCTACTTCCTGTCAAAATAGAGAAAATAAAGCAAAAATAGTTCTGAAACTCTTGATTGATATGGTAACGTCACTTTAGGATGCTATCATTGCATGTGTACTTATATTTTTTATTTTATGTATTAATTTTGTCAAGTACCTAGGCATCTTTACTTGGAACAGCTTATACATTGTGATGACACCTTTAACACTACCAAACAATAACATCTGCCTACTCCTTAGGAGTAGGTCCTTAGGAAGGAGTCAGTAGGTAGACAAAAATGGTAAGTTAAGTCTAAATATCTGGCTGAGTCAGATAATCAACCATAATGCAGGTAGTATTCAACTTATAGCAATTCATTTAGTGACCTTTCAAAGGTACAAAGGCACTGAAAATGATTTTGACCATTTTTACACTTATGATCTTTGTAGCATCCCCATGCTCAATTGATCAAAATTCAGATGTTTGGCAATTGGTTCATACCTATGACTATTGCTGTGTCTTAAGGTCATGTGGTCACCTTTTGCAACTTTTTGACAAGCAAAATCAATGGGAAAGCCAGATTCATTAACAACCGTGTTGCTCACATAACAACCTCAGTGATTTACTTAATCAATGGTGGGAAGAAAGGTCATAAAATGGGGCAAAATTCACTTAACAAACATCTCACCTAACAACAGAAATTATGGGCTCAATTGTGGTCATAAGTCGAGGTCTACCTATAATATAAAAAAATAAGGTAATTGTCTTGAAAGGGATTAATAGTTTCAAGAGGAGGAGAGTAGCTTAAATAAATCTCCAACTGACATTTGTTTCAATCTGAGATTGATAGCAAATTGAAAGATGACCTTATGGCCAAAGTAGGGTTACACAATTGAGAGCCGTTTCTGTAATTCCTATTGTTGCTATCTTATCTGATTTTTCTGTTTTACATCAAACCTGTTATTAAATATAAGCTTCTATATTTATTAAAGCTGTACATTTTGCATGGCTCTAATATGACATGATTTGTTTAGAAGTCCTTTTAAAAGTAATTATGACTTTCAGAGTGGAAATAAGGTTTAGAAGGATAACTGTATTTTAAATATGAATTGTATAGAAAAGTTTTAAATCAAGATAACAATATAATCTCATACAGCAAAGTGGCATGGCATTTGTGCTAAACTCTTTCTCTTCAAACTCATAAGAGACTGGAAATCAGATTAACTAGGAAAAAGATAACCGGTAGATAGCGATTTAATAGTATAATCCTTATAAATGTCATGTCCTGTATGTATTCAGCTCTTTTAGTCCTTTTTTTTTGCACTTCCTCCATTACAGCAAGAAATAACACATAATCAACTGAGTTGAGCTGAGTAGTTAAGCATGTTCAGACCTGATTATTACTTGGATAAAAGATCACCTGGAAATCAATGGAAAGTTAGAAGAACATACTTGAAAGAAAACAATAGCAAATCACGTCAAAATTGTTCCCAAGAAAACTAAATAGAGGAGAAATCAAGGTCACTTCAACATAACTTCTCATAGGGGCCAAATAATATAAAAGCACTGATTTGTTCCATTCTCATTCATTTCAGAATCCAAAGTATAATGTGCAAACATTGCTATCAGTATCCAGATTACAAGGCAGATAGCTACCATGCCATTTAAATATTGAAATTGTCTCCTTAACAACACTATTAATGTGATGTTTGCAAGAGCTTGGAATTTACTATGTATGTAATGGATCTGATGCATGCTCTTCTAGATTTTTTTTTAAAATAAAAAGTCGAACATAATGCTTGATTTCCCCAATAGATTACTTAGCCTATAATCTTGCCATGACAACATATTGGGCATCCCTGAAAGCAAATATTATTTTAACAACTGGACAGCCTGAAGGCTGCTGTGTTGTCCTTTCCACATCCTTAAAATGGAAGCAGGATTACAATGTCAAAAATTGCTGCAGTAAAATTTCAATTTTTTTGAAGTTATCCAGCTGCATTGTGCATCTTTTCATTAGTAATCATATTTCAGAATCCTGGCTTTTGACCTAACTAATTCTGACTTTGCAGAAGTAGTCTGGTTAGCTGTGATTGTTGTAAAAAAGACTGGAAATTGAGCTGGAAATATGCCAGGGTGGGCATCCTTTTTATTATAAGAAGCAGAATTCAACTTCTGGAAAAGTATGACTAAGTGCCATGAGTTCATTTATCATGACAAGAGAAAACAATGCAGACAAACCCGGTTCTGTAAAGCTACCCAGAACTATTTTTTGGGTCTTAATGCTCAAGTGCTGCAAACACAAAGTTGTCTTGTAACCAGAAAAGCTAGAACAACAGGTATATATAAAGATTTAAATCTGATATTCTCAGAATGTTAGGTTGCATCAGGACAACCTTGCAACGGCTACAGCTCTTTCCTCCTTCTGTGCCATAGTGCATTACATAATTTCGAAATTAATTTATCCTTGCACTGAAGCTGTGTTCCTTACCATTTTATACATGGTATCAGTCTCTTCATCCACCACTAGTAAGGTTGTGTTTTCACCGGATTGTCTGATTTTCTCTACCACAGCTTCATGGTCCAGTGCTTCAATTGGCTCTCCATTTACGGCGACCAAGATATCATTGTCCCTGAGACCTGCTTTAGCTGCAGGGCTCTCTGAATCGATGTCCTTAATCAAGTGACCTGCCCCCCCCAAAAAAAGATAAAAATATATTTCAGAAAAGCCTAATATCACAGCAAAGCACTGGCCCATAGCCAATGTTTAATTTGGTACTTTAGTTTTCAAACTGTAGTATTAAGGCAGATAATAAGCTTGACCACGGCTCTTTCATTTTGATGTATGCCCTCTGTTATGGACATTCTAATAGATGAATATACATCATAAAGCAGAGGCCAGACCAGGTCCATAAAACTGGAATGGGAGATTTTCTCTTCAATAACTTTTATGCAAGACTACAAAAGGAGATAATTGGCTAAATGTGGAAGGAAATTGTGGCGTTCTTTAAATGCTATTTGTCCTATTAATTATTACATAGCTTGGACTTGGGAATCTACTAGACATCTGTTAAAGAAGTAAAGTACACATTGCATAGTTATACCACCCTGTGGCCTAATTCTTACCTTTGCCATTTTGTTCCATTCTCAGGTAAAATCCATAACCATTGTTCCCTTTTTTGAGCTCAAGATTTCGGGGCTTGTGAGGTAATAATTTCAAATTGGCCTTTCCCCTCATCAGCTGCATATTCCATCTGTAGTAATACTGGTCAGTTTCTTCATCTGACAGTAGAAACACAAGCTGATTCCCAGACTTTTTTATCTGAGGACATAGACATAAGAGTTTATATTTTTGCCCTGTGTGCAGGCTGAAATAATATCACCTACATACAACTAGTGCATAACAGTATCCTTTTTTTGGATGATATTTTCACTGATGAAGCCAGAAATGTTCTATTGTTGTTGTTGTTGTTGTTGTTGTTGTTGTTGTTGTTGTTGTTGTTGTTGTTAGTTGCAAAGTCGTGCCTGACCCATTGCCACCCCATGTACAATGTTTCTCTAGGCCTTCCTGTCCTTCACCATTCTCTGGAGTCCATGTAAGCTCATGCCAGTGCTTTAGTGACTCCATCTATCCATCTCATTCTCTATTGTCCCCTTCTTCTTTTGCATGCAATCTTTCCCAGCATTAGGTTTTTCTCCAGTGAGTCCTTCATTCTTATTAGGTAGCCAAAGTATTTGAGTTTCATCTTCAGGATCTGACCTAGAGGAGGGTTGATCTCTAGGACTGACCAGTTTGATTGCCTTGCAGTCCAAGGGACTCGCAGGAGTCTTTCTTTGGTGCTCAGCCTTTCTTATGGTCCAACTTTCACAGCCATACTTTGCAACTGGGAAAATCGTTCTGTATCATCATTATACAGTAAATCCCACATTTCTGAAATTGATATTTACAGTATTTTCTTATTCTCATATTTATATATTTCAGGTGTGCATAGCTTTTTAGCTATTTTGGAACTAACCACTTAATATATAAAGTAATACTATGAGTTCCCAGAGTTATTATTCAACTTGAATATAATTTTTTATAGTGGAAAATACAAAGCACATAGGTAGATATGACTTGATCCAATTTGGAAGGATGCAAAATTATTAGGAAGAGGATGTACTTAACTTTAGGAACCATGTAATTCACCTTGCTTAATATGAAAGAGTTAATTCAAACACATTTTTCCCATTTATTGCGTGCAACTTTATTTTCCATCTGTCAGTCTTTGTCTAAGGAGATCTACTTGCGCATGCTGTGGCAAGATGCAACTGGAGCAATAATTATCTAGATTCCATCAAATTGCCATTCTAATTCAAGCTGAATTATCTACAAGAATTGTCTGACAAATAAGATTAAGGCTTAAAGTACCTTTTCAACTACTTCTTCGTGTGTATTGTTTTCCACATTCTCCCCGTTGATTTCTATAAGGCGATCATTTGGCTGCACTCCAGCTTTTACAGCTGCACCCAGTGGAGTCAAATCTACAATGAATAAACTTTTCTGTCCTGGAAATGAGAAGCAGACAGGAGAACCAGAAACAATTCTTTACTTGTTAATATGTTCATTTTTCTCATGGTGAACACATTATGGGTATCAGTATATCCAGTCTAGTTCAAACACTACTAATATGGCAGCAGAAATGTGGCAATAACATTTATGCCCATTCCGTGCCTCAGAAATTGAAAACAACATATTATGTTGAAACCCAGTAATAGTTTATGCTTTGTCAGATGCTTGTGGGGTGGGGCTACAATTATAGTGGTGTAAGTGACTGATTAGGAGTAGTCAATTACTTATTAACTACTACTGTTTTTTCCACTGTTCGTTATAATTTGATTTATTATTTTACACCTACTTTTAAGTACCAAATTTTGCTCTTTTTCCCTCTCTGTCCTCCCTCCCTCTCTCCCAAAATGCACTAGCTATGTCTGGCATGCAAAATAAAACTACCTAAAGAGATATCTTGTTTATGATATATTTTCAAACGTGAATGTAAAGAATCATGTCATAATGCAGCATTCTGGTCACTTCTTTTGTTCACATTGTCATAGAATCATTGGTGGGCTTCAAAGGTTCTGTGGGTGTGGCTTGGTGGGCGTGACTGGCTTGGTGGGTGTGGCTTGGTGGGCATGGCAGAGGAAGGATCCTGTAAAATCTCCATTTCCTTCCCACTCCAAGGGAAGGTTACTGCAAAATCCCCATTTCCTCTCAATCAGCTGGGACTCAGGAGGCAGAGAATAGAT
>JANHFP010004600.1:97709-109535 GCA_032468135.1 Calamaria suluensis
GTATATATGTTATGTGATGATTGAAATGTTCTGTATGAAGTGTTTTACAATAAAAATTATATTTAAAAAAAAAAAGATTGGCCTATTTTATTCTTATAAAATGCATCAATGAGAAAGTTTAGGCCAATCTTATAATCTGAAATCACCCAATCACCTTCCACTTGCTTTGGATTCCATTTCTCAGGTCACTGTTGGATTACAATTGTACCATATTGAAATGACAAGAATAATATATTTACCCTACTGCTGCCAAATGTTATCTTCAAAACAGGTATGTTACATGGCCGTTATGCTGGTCAGAGAGTATATACACTGGATTTCATTGTAGACCTCCTATTTAATTACACCTCTGTGTGTAGGCTGTACTCCAAATCCTCCAGTCCATTGTTTTGATGAAATCCCCTGTTGTAGGTGGTAAAATAGGCACCCGATATAGAAAATTGGATTTTAATGGGTTTTTGAAGCTTAGTATGCCATCCTGAGCCTTGCAAAACCCAACTTCATGTTACCTGATTAAGAAAGCAGTGGTTATTCACAGTAGTCAGCTGCCTCTAATAGTAGTGAAGCAGTTCATTATACACTCTGGTTAATAAGCTTTTTTTTTCCTGTGGTAATGCAGGGAAGAGTAACATAGCTACCTAGAGTTCATTTGCTGGTACCAAGATAAATAATTCCCCATCAAATAGAACTATTTACAACAGAAGCAAACACACAACCAGTAATTGGACAGGCTGTTTCCATGGCACACTATGACTGGCCTATCAGGTGCCACCAGGTCATAAGAAGAAACAGTATTGAATTGTGAGAAATGCAGCCTTGAGGCATTGACAGAGCCTGTGTGGAAAGAAAATTACAGAGAAAGAACATAGAGGGGAAAACATACAGCATTGCTAAATATGGCTGCAAATCCTCTCAAAATAGTTATCGGGGAAAAATAATAATTCTATCAGGTCCTGATTCCCTCTGCCATGATAAGGTTTTATATGGGGTAAAGGTTTGGTTGATTTTCCCCAGAGACTTTCATGTGGAGAGAGTGGAATGAGGCAGGAAGACTTGCAAAGAGAAAGGAGAGAAGAAATAGCATTTCCAGGTCTGCCTTGTTGGATATGGAGCTCGAGAAAAGCACATGATACCCCCCAATAGAGGAGGCTCTGCTTCCCTGGATATCCCCTGTTTTTATGATGTCTTCCATCTCAGGGAGATTCTATTCAGGAAATATAATGCACTTCAAAGAATTATTTATTGGGAAAGCTTCATCGTCCTTTGGTTAAAGAAAATAGTATTAGGATTAATATAGGAGATTTATATTGATATGATGCAATCTTTTTGTTTTCTTCCTCATACACAATTGTTAAGACCATGCAAATTAAAGATCTCAGTGCAATTCATTGTATGAGTTTTATTGGAGAATCAGAGTAAAGGGAAAAATTCAAATCAGGTCCCCCTAGGAGAGCACTTACAGCACAGGCAAAGGCTAAGTTCACACATAATACTAAGGCAGACTTATATAACCTGCGATTGTATAGCAAGCAGTGGTCATCCATTTAACCATACAACATCAGCCACAATTTTTAAAATGTGATTTCCGACCTAAACCTCAGTATGAACCAAACATTCAACTTAAATATGACAGATGGAAATAAATTTCCTATCTTTCTCTCTGATTGCAAATGTTCCATGCTAAATTCATTTGTCTAAGTCTTATTGCACCTCCAATGTGTAATTTACATCTAGGCAGTTTTGGACCAGTCAGTATTCTTCAATTTACATCACAGGATTACTGTGGTGAAAAATTACTGTAGAGGAAGCCATATATATGTACTATATGTTACCTTAGCTTTTCTTTAAGAAAATGTGGGATATAATTCTAAAATACATTCAAATAAATACAGATACTGTAGTTCTTGACTTATGACCACAATTGAGCCCAATATTTCTGCTGTAAAGTGAGATATTTGCCCCATTTTATTGCCTTTTCTTGGGTTGCAGGAGGCTGTCCCAGCTGAAAATGGAGCTCGTGAGCCCGTTTTCACCGGCAGAGGCACCACAGCCCAATCCTTCGCTCTTTCCAGGGTGGCCCCATGGGCTGGATCTAAGCACCCTGTGGACTGTATCTAGCCTCAGGGCCTTGAGTTTGACCCCTTTGAGCTAGACTAAAGTTGAAGTAGAAGGGAATGTGCCTCATAGAAAAATACCAGATAAAAATGAAGGATTACTCTATGTTAAAGTATGTTTTCAGTAATGTTTATGTATGGATCCAGGTATATTTCATTCTTTCTCTGGATTAACAGGTATTAAGCAAACATAAAATACATTCTTCCACCATAAAACATGATGCACTTTTCACTCAAGACTTAGAAATTATAGGATCAATACGGGACACATTTTTCAGTACCATGGACAGGTTCCAAAAAACCAATACTGTACCACTTACTCCCACATGAAATAACTCAATCCTTAAATCTAGCGTCAAGGCCACAGCCTCTTGCTGAGGCATAGAGAGAAGTTTGTTATCTCTTTCCTATCATCTTCCAGCTCTTGTTATTGGGCAAACAGTGGGTTCTTATTAATATTTGTCTTAAAGATACATTTGGTAATCCTATTTTTGATGAGTTGTGCACTTAGGTTCAGTAAATCATTGACATCAATCCAATGTGGTATCTTTCTGCTCCGTAATCTGGATTGGTCCACATTGCCTATCTAGCCCTTGTGCCTTTCAGTCCTTGTCCAGATGGCCAGAAGACTGCATGATAAAAAAAATTGTATCTATACGTATTGTGGAACTGATGAATTATAGGAGGGTACGTTATATTTTCCATGGTAACTTAGATTGGTCTTCTCCAACTTGCTGCTATTTTCTTGTACTATATGGTTTATAATTTGTACAATTCTCAGGCATCAAGATTTTGGACTTTTATAAATTGTAAATAGAAGATATTTTGAAGGCACATATTGGGAGGTCTCCTCTATTCCTTTGGATCAATGGTACTTATTCTGACTTTTATCAGTTGTTCAAGATTTACGCAGAAATCTCTGTCATCATTTGTTGGTTGATCCAATAGAACAGGGATATCAAATGCGGCCTTCGGGCCAGATCTGGCACGTGATAGGCTGTGGAGTTGGCCTGCGGGCATCCCGGAGATGGTGAGGGACTGGCCATGCCCACCCAGTCAGTTCCAATGACCAGGCCATGTCCCCCTTGGCCCCCCCAAGGTAAAAAAAAATCCCAACAGGATTGAGTTTGACAACCCTGCAATAGAATATTCCAGGAATTGAACCTGGACATATTTAATGCAGAATATGGGTTGCTTTGGTCACCTATACTTTGGCCACCTAATGAGAAGTAAGGACTCACTGGAGAAGAATGTAATGCTGGGGAAGATTGAGGGCAAAAGAAGAAGGGGATGACAGGAAATGAGGTGGCTGGATGGAGTCACTGAAGCATTGGACATAAGCTTGGGTGGACTCCAGAGGATGGTGGAGGACAGGAGGGCCTGGAGGAACGTTGTCCATGGGGTTGTGATGGGTCGGACATGACTTCGCAACTAACAATGACAACAGCATGGGTTGCAAAACTGAGTCTTCTTCTCAGGATTAAAGAAAAAGTAGTCAGAGAAGGAAGAGCATATATACGTGAATAGGCCTTTTCATTATACTTCACAACATCTGCATATTCAATGTAATTATTCACTGCTGCCATATATAAAGGCTAAATTAAGGCAACTAGATTAGGAAACAAAATGTAATGTACTATATCCAGCTTGTGTAAGAAAAACTTCATTGGAAAAACTATTTTAAATCACAGGTCCTATATAAAATTGCAAGGACCTTAGTTTAGTTGACAGTGGTAGGGTTTTTCCCCCCTTTAACTTAACTAAAATTCAAGGAATAACCTAACATCCCTAAGCATCAGCCATTTAACCAAATATTGAATCACAAATTTGTATTCTAATAGAGTAAGGAACCGTGTAGTAATATGTAATATAACAGCTTACTGAAGTTATGGTATATGCAAGAAATATTTTATTGATTTTTCATTCTATGTACATAGAATGTACATAGAATGTACATTATGTACTATGTACATAATCTATGTACATAGATTATTTCAAAAATGTAAAGAATAAATAAAATAAAATTTAATGATATATTACTAGTTGCAATAAAATTGCATATGATCCACATTAGGAATTCCAAGGATGATATAGAAAAGCTCCAATCTAAGTGTTGCAAATCACTTTTGCTTGTACTTTCTTTAACTTCTGAGGATAATTTTCTAACATCAGAAATTGAGCAAGCAATTTAATAAATTCAAAGAACTTCCAGCTTCCCACTATGATCCTTAACTGGAGGGTGGGAAATTGAACCTGCCATTTATTTCACCTAAATTAGTTATCTCTGATTGCTTTTCTTAGAAAATATAGAGATGCAATTAGTTGAAGTTTATTTATTTACAGAACTTACACGACTCTCTTATCAGAATGGAAAACTGTTGATGAAAGTTTGACTCTAACAATACTTGGAGAAATATTATGAAGGTGCCCATTGTGGTAGCCTGTCAGGTAGCATCCTGTTTCTCAAGCTGATCATTGGGATCATTCTGGAAAATCTACATTCAGGGTACAGTAGCAATAAACCTCCTTGCTTGCTTGTTCCCCAGGAACAATTAGTATTCTACTAATTTTGGGGAACAAGCAAGAGTGTTGTTGACTGTTGACAACGTTCCATTTAGCTAGCATGCTGAAAAATATTGATAGACTTTTCCCTTATGAATCATCTAAGACCCAGGACAGATGCTTAGTTCACTAAGTGATTATGTTTTCCATCATAGATCTTCTTGATTGTCTGTATGAAAGAAAGCAGCATGAATATTTTTTTCTCCCATAAATTCTGCAGGTCAAAGAGACTTCTCAGCATTTGTGGCAGATAATGGAAGAATGCTCTTAATTACAGTCTCTGTAACAAAAATTGTGGGCAACAACTTGTTCTTTTTGTTTTCCCTTTATTTTTAAATATTTTAAATTTCATATTTCTGTTCTGAGGTCTTGATTATGTATTTTAACATTGTATTTGCTGTCTTACAAGTATTTTTAATCACTTAAATTTTATTGTGTTTGAAGAAATTATCTTTCAAAATAAACATCTCTGCACATAGCTTTTCGTGTGAATGGGGGAAATGTGTGTGTGCATATTTATTAAGTCTTTGGGGCCTAATGCACAAATTTGGAACTCTGAGAATATGTTATTCATTTATGTTTCTAATATTATGGGAGGTTTAATGTCTATATCTCACTTCCTTCATGATGCTATTTGTGGTATGTGCCTTCTGCAGTCTTTATCTTCCATGACACAACCACGTTTTTCAGAAGGATTCTCTGAAACTTTGAAAGAATCCGCAAGAAAAACAAACTTAAAGAGGAGAACTCAGAATGAACGGTGTTAAATTTATTCAATTCAAAATGTAATAATTTGTAGGAAAATCACACTTCAGACTGAAAGACAAAAGTGATATTCTGGAATTTGAGGTTTTAGGGTACCTGTTTTGGAAAAGGCTGTGTTGGTATACAGCAGTCCAGCAGATCTGGTGAACACTGCTTGGTGGATATTTCTTTGATATTTTAGATGGTTACCATTTTTAATATACGACCATCTCCACCTGCAACCATTACCATGCTGCAGGATTATTTCAGTATCATATATTGCTAAGAATAAGCTTCCTTGTACTCATCTCCTGGATCCTTCCACAAAACATTCTTAGCAGTGAAAGCTCTTGTACTCACCTGCTAGTTCTTCCATTTGCAAATGTCACTAATGTGTTGTCTGTATCACAGCCAAGTGTAACATGACATACAAGTTCAGGGTTCTGACTTTGCCCCATAAAACAACAACAACACAGAAAAAAGACCTGTAGTTTGCTTCTAATTTGTTAGAGTCTATTTTCATTAGTTTAGTTAAAGGAGATAATTCAGACTCCCGTGTTTGCACAATCTGCACAATTCAGTTTAATTTAATTTAATTTAATTTATTTAATTTCTATACCGCCCCTCTCCTCGCGGACTCGGGGCGGTTTGCCAAGCCATAAATGTTTGCCAAGCCATAAATGGATTACTAACTACACCCATTTCCAGGCAGACTTTGTGGATTTTAAGAGATCTCAGGGCTGAATCTGAATTTGGGAAAGAAATGGAGTATCTCAAAATACAATTAATAATCAGAAAATGGCCATTACAGGGCCAGTCCTATCATGAAAAGGGTAGTTTAGCCCTTTGGCCTTCCATTTTGGGGAAAAATGAGATTCAAATGACTTTCAGAATCCCTGTATTAATGAATTCATTATCTAAGTGAGTGATAGAATTTCGGCTTATCCAGTTTTTGACATGGATTTTTTTTTTTTTAGCTTATATGCCACCTCAATCAGAGAATAGTTTAGACGACTTGCACCTTAGGGTTGAAAACAGTAAATGACAGCTAAAGTCAAGCAGTGCCAAAACCAAAAATAACACAAGCTCTACATTGTGGACCAAAACAATGCAAAAATATTTCTCACTGCTATCAAGGAGCAGGTCTCTCCATCTCACTCCGGGGCCTGAGAAAAGAGTTAGGTTTATATAAGCTTTCTGATGCCTAATAGGATTGAGCCACACAAACCTCATTAAACAGGATGTGCTACAGGATGGGTGCAGCTATGGAAAAAAGTGTTTCTCCTAGATCTTCAAAGGAGTGGTCAATTCTTCCAGATCTTATTCCAATTTATGTACACTAATCTCTTTCCTTCTTAACAATAAAATTAATTAATGGGAGCCGTCTTGACTTTTTCTTTCTGAAGTGTCCGTGATTGTGTGGCCAGGTGGTCCCTGTTTTTTCTACTTGCATTTTTTTACGTGCTTTCAAAACTGCTAGATTGGCAGAAGCTGGGACAAATAACGGGAGTTCACCCCATTATGCGGCACTAGGGATTCAAACCACTGAACTGCCGACCTTCCGATCGACAAGCCCGCTGAGCCACCAAGCCCCATATGTGTGTGTGTGTGTGTGTTTGTAGAGATACCTAGTTACCCAAACATGGGAGGGAGCAACTTTGTAGCCTCCTTTTGCCCTTCAGCTCATCACCAGAGACTATCCAGGCACTAATCCAGGCAGGAATCCCAGATTCCCTTTATTTAAAATATCAGCAAAATAAAACATTGAAATCTATATATCTATATCTATATATATGTAGGATTTGGTGCATTCGGGTCTTTTCCCCGAGTAGGATTTTGTATATTATGGCATTGTATATTATTTGATGAGATCTCACTCATCATCCTCAGGTCGGCGTTTAGGTTTCTGCCTATGTGAGCAAAGTGAGCTTTTAAACATTGCCATAATATACAAAATCCTACATGGGAAAAGACCCAAATACACCAAAACCTACATTTAGAAACAACACACACACACACACACACACACACACCAACTAAATTATTTAGGAAAAAATGGATTCATTTTGAAATTAATCAGTGATTAATATTCTACTTTGCTGAGAATACTTTATAAGGCATGCTTGAATCAGAAAACCTACTTTCTGTAACCACACATTAATAATCAGCAGAATGGAACAGAGGTGAAACAGATGAAACAACATTTTCTTACACTGCACATTTCATTACACTGCACAGGCTCTCTAGAGCCGTAAGTGCACTGCATGGATGTTTGTTTAAGTACCATTTCTATTGCTCATTCACTGCTGCTGGTACAACTGAGTTAATCAGTAAAGCCAGAGTCTGTGTCCCCGGTCTCTAAGCCAAGAGATGGTAAATTTCCTCCCTAACCAGCAAGCCCACTTGGAGAAATCAAAGAGGAGAGGAAAAGGGAAGAGACAGTGGGTTGCCCTGTTGCTGGCAAGGCAATTCCGGGTGGACTCTGGAAGCGATTCACATGGCTGCTGTGAACAGTCAGATGGTTTTGGGAGGGGCCCAAACCATTGTATCACACACACACTCACACAGAGCTATCTGATATGCTGCAGCAAATCAACAAGCCGAACAGTGGCAGGAAGGAATGCTGATGTATTTGTGTCTGAAGGATTCAGATGACGGGGCTGCTTTTTATGCTTGGCGTTAGCAGAGAAGAAAGAGCAGAAAACACTTAGTCACTGGGTGAAGTGAGGCTTTAAGCCCTAAGATGTGTTTTAGGATCAGAGGTGGGCTTCACATACTGTAGCAAGCAGTGGAAATGTGAGTGTGTGCACACACTCGCTTTGCTCACTCATGCACCATCATGCACATCCTGGAATGCACTACCTGACTCTGTGGTCTCATCCCCAAAACCCCAGAACGTTAACCTCAACGTTGACCTCAACCCATTCCTAAGAGGTCTGTAAGGGGCATGCATAAGAGCACCAGCGTGCCTGCCGTTCCTGTCCTAATGTTTCTCTTTATTTGTATTCAATTTTATACCCAATTTATGCTTATACTTATATATATTACCTAATACGTAATTGACAAATAAAATAAAAAATAAATAAAAATGTCAAATAACACAGCAATTCGCTTGTGTGATATAGGATGGGATTGCACCTGGGTGGGAGGACACCCACAGGTTGCCACTATCGGTTCACCCGAACCGATCCGATCCGGCTGAATTACCACCTCTGTTTAGGATTATAAATAATAGTAGCTTTCTGTACTTGCTTTTGTTAAGTTACTAGATTATGTCTCTTAAACTCTTATAGGAAGCCTCAGTTTTCAGGAAGGTATTTTGGCTACTGCGAAAGAAAGGCGTTTTTAAAAAAAATGTATTTGATTGGAATCAGAAGGAGCGCTCCATTGGCTGAGTCCCAACAAATATTAATTTATCACCACTAATGGTTTTGAAGGCAGGACATAGCATGACTTTGAACACCAGGTAAATCACCATAAAATCTAGTGTTTTGTTCCCCTTCTTTCCACGAAGAAAGCAGAACACGCACCCCACCCCCTTCTTGTAGCTTGCCAATTTTATCCATTTAAGTTGGGAAAATAACAGTAACAGAGTTGGAAGGGACCTTGGAGGTCATCTAGTCCAACCCCCTGCTCATGCAGGAGATCTATCCTAGGGATATATGCACTATGGCTATATACACTATGTTGAACTACGTATGCACTATGTCAAACTATTCATTTCCTATATTATATAAGGAGTGAAATGGAATTGGACCATTTGATAACACCCCTTTGATCAGTTCCATGTCTACAGTACCTGTAGGATTTCATCAATCCCCATATAATAAACAGGCAGTTGTGAACTAGATTCCAAATTCTACACTGCCCTGTTGTTGCCTGTTTAGTTCCTCATGTTCTTCTCATATTTCTCAGCAGGTTGCATGCCAAGAAAGCCTATGATTTAATTATTTGAACTATGGCCTGCAGTGTTTGGTTGTGAGATTGTGATGCATGGAATAACGAGGCAGAGTCGACTGCATACACATTCAATGGTTTAATGAGGCCTGATTTTTGGAGACAGCCTGAAGGGTTTTGCAAATCATTTTTATCTTCTTGTCTTTGTCCACCTGCACAGCTAAGAAGGCACCTGTTACCTTGTGTTAATTTATAGTTTAATAATTCCTTTGGATTAGAAACCTGCCTTTCCATTTTGCTCATTCTGCTCTGTTTGCAAAATAACTCAGCAATGATCGGGGCAAGGAAGAGAGCCAAACCTTACTGTAAATGATACACAAACTCTTCCCAACATAAAGGTCAGCTAGCTACTCCCACTTCTTCCCCTCCTCCTCCTGTTACTCAACATTTCTTCTGCCCATTTATATATGGAAGAGGATGAATGCTAGAATGGTGGTCAGGAGGAGTGAATGACTCATGTAAATGTAAAGACAGCTTACATATTAGGAGAATTAGTTGAAAGAGTTTTGGATAATAATTCAAATGAGAGAACAAAATAAATTCAAAAGAGTAGGTTGCATTTTGGGGCTCTGCTCCCATGTCCTCCAGCTGTGCTCCTTTCCATGAAATAGGTATTTGTGTTTAGACACACCCAATAGGACAGCCATCCTTTTTATAAGGATCCCGTGACATTTTCTCACATTCTAAAAGTGCTGACAAATCCCAAATAGTGCTGCCTACATGTCTCAAATAATTGAACAATGTAGAATAAAGGGAGCACTTAGGAAAAGTAGTGACATAACCAATGTTAAAGAATGGGACATTCAGATATGGGGGATAAGACTAATAAAAGCTATTAGTCATTATGTCAATATATTACCTTCAGTACCTACAGGTAGTCCTCATTTTATGACTAATTGCTTAACTATGGATAGGATCCATGGTGGTCCAATGGTAAGGATGCAGTATTGCAAGCTACTTCTGCCGACTGCCGGCTGCCTGCAGTTTGGCAGATCGCATCTCATCAGGTTCAAGGTTGACTCAGCCTTCCATCCTTCCGAGGTGGGTAAAATGAGGACCCAGATTATTGGGGACAATAGGCTGACTCTGTAAAATTGCTTAGAGAGGGCTGTAAAGCACTGTGAAGCAGTATATGAGTCTAAGTGCTATTGCTATGGATGCACTTACTAAAAGCTATTTAATAAGCAAATTTTGAAGTTACAACAGCCACACATGCCTCACAGTAACGTCACTGCATTTTGGGTCTGAAAAAGGTGACACTTATGACCATTGCATCATCCCCATTTTGGTCACGTGACCAAAATCCAGAGGTTTGGCAACTGGTATGTAGTTATGATGGATGCAGCGTCCTGGGATCATGTGAACACTTTTGTGACTTTCTAACAAACGAAAGACTTCAATAGAGAAGTCAGATTCATTTAATAACCGTGTGAGTAACTTAGCAACTGCGGTGATTCACGCAACAACTGTGGCCAGAAAGGTTGTAAAATGGGGCAAAACTCACTTAACGACTGTCTTGCTTAGCAACAGAGATGTTGGGCTCAGTTGTGGTCATATGTCTAAGTCTAGGACAATCTGTATGTTCAAAAGCGACTCCAGAGGTCAGGAAAAATAAACACCTTTGAGAGCAACATTTAGACCCTGAGTTTCTTACATTTTTTTTCCTTTCCTCCATAATCCCTTTCCTGCTTAGTTCTTAGCAGCAGGTGTGTTTCTAATCTCAGACCTATTCGGGGAGAAAATGGCTGGAAAGGGATTGAGTTTGTAAGAATTGGACAGGGGATTTTTTAAGCTTTACGCTTGTCTGATTTTCTTCTATAAATGGCTGTTTGTACTAGATTTGCAGATATCTGAGTGCCTTACTTGCTTCAGCATGTAGATCTGACCAAATTTTGCTGGTGAATAATTGTTCAAGCCAGTCAAATATATACTATGTATTTCTTTTATTTTTCCATTGTTACTGCTAGCTGCTTGTGGGTGCGTGGAATTCACAGCAGGCTCAGCTCATGTTTAAAAAAACTCACTGCAAAACTGATGATAAGGAGCCTATATTCTGCTTTTAAGAAAACAGTCCACAATTGCCATCCATAGGTCATCATTAAATGTGTTTCCTGGTAAACAAATATCTAGCATCAACAATTGAAATCTATCCTCTCCCTCTTTTCAGGAAACAGGATTTACCATTCTGGGTTTCAGCCCAATAAAAATGGACAAGCATGTCATGGAAGATACACTAATCTTTGACTTCAGTGTTGTCATGTAGCAGAGGTCGAAGGAACCACACGAGCATTGTTTAATTGTCTTCTTCATGTTGTCTCACAGTGCAGTCACATCTGTAATGTGGTCCTATTTATTTATTTTTATTTTATTTATTTATTTATTTTGTCGATTACATATTAGGTGATATATATAAGTATAAGCATGAATTGGATATAAAAATGAATACAAA
>JANHFP010004600.1:188099-200365 GCA_032468135.1 Calamaria suluensis
ATGGCTGTACACCGCCCCGAGTCCGCGAGGAGAGGGGCGGTATATAAATTTAATAAATTAAATTAAATTAAATTAATATATTGCTGTGTTCATTTGTAGTAAGTTAAAAAAGATTGTAGTATATGCGGTATACGTAGAGATTATTTTCATTTTTCTTGGAGAGAGTGCAGGCATAACTGGAACTATGATTTCAAACTGATGGCCTCCCATTTTGAATGTCACAATGAGGGTAAAATCTTTATTTAAAACAATACATTATGGTTAAAGCAAGAATGTAAAATAAATTGCAGCCAGGTTATGTTGTATTTCCCCTCCCTATGTCTGAATTATTTAAAAATAATTTTAAGCGAAAAAGCTAACAATTATATTTTTCTTTTAACAGAATAAATTATGCAAATAAAGAATATTCATTGAAATTTTTTGCTTTATGTAAAGCAAATGTTTATTAAGTACCATTTGGCTTGCTTTTCACCAAGCCTTCCCACACAATTGTAAGGTTTAATTAAAGTCTTATATGTTTTTGTGCCCTGATCAAATGAAGAAAATAGTATAAGATCCTGATATCTCTTTAAGAAACAGCTGTTAGTGTACCTCTTTATTTGCTGACTCTCTTCTCTCTTCAAGATAATAAAGTACTAAATTAGTACTTTAATCTTGATTAGTCAGACTGTTATTAGCACAATTATTTGTGTGATCTTTGTAGAGTTCACAGTTCAGGATCTTGTATACAAGTTCTTAAAAAACTTGTCCTTTAACTTAAAAACTGTGTTATACCTTGCTGTGGTAAATCTGAAGTACTTTCTTGTAGAGCTGGTCACAGTTCTTATATAAGCATAGTCATCAAACTGGATTGATTTACTCATGTAGGTACTGTGTAGCCATGGCAGTGTCTGTTCAGCTTGTTGTGCCTCATGGGAGTTCGGGAAGGGGGGTGAGTTGACAAAAGATATAATTTACTGCATGTCAAAAGGGATTTGTACATACGTATTTTTAAAGAAAGCCCACTGCTGCAAATTTTACAGAGAAGCTCATGAACAAGTATGCAAACATTCTTCATACAGTGACAGGCAGTGGATTTGCTTTCCTCTTTTGGGATAGCCACATCAGACAACTAGCATCTTGTAATGTAGCAGATTAAAACAGCTTATTTCAGCTTTTGGAGAAGTTAAAGCTTTGTGTGAGACAATTCTTTGCTTTCTGATAAAAAGATGTGGGAGCCAAACCATACATTCTGAAATAATGTAAGATAGCCCTTATGTACCATATCAATCCAGAATGAATTTAACATTTGCAACCAGCTCATGTTATGTTAAATCTCCGAGCCATCAAGACAGTTTTTGTGTCTTTTCCAAGATCTCATCCATAGCTATATAACATTTTCTGAAATTTAGACCTGAACTAAAAGGAATAGAATTAGGAGTTTTCGATCTTCTTTTATTGGAAAAAAACCCAATTTCCCTTTTTAAATATTAAGGCAGGGAATGAAAGTAGAAAAAAATAAAATTTTATACCTGTTTTTACTGCATGCTGTAATGTATTAAGCTAACCAAATGTTATTCAAGGATACCCAGTTTTATTAAAATGATATGTTACAAACACAACACCACATTATCTAAAAGGTAAACCTACTTTTATTTACATGTTGATCTAATTTATTTACTCTTGAGTGGCAGTTGGGTTATGATCATTAGTACATATTTATTACATGAACATCTAAATTTACAGTGTGCTGAACTGCTACAGAAATACAGCTATTTACAATAGTTCATTTAGTGACCGTTCAAAGTTATAACTTCACTAAAAAAGTGACTTAAGACCATTTTCCACACTTACAACTGATGGAGCATCCCCATGGCCACCTGACTTACATTTGGATGCTTGACAACTGACTCACATTTATGACAGTTGCAGTGTCCAGGAGTCATTTTGTGACCTTCTAAATGTGGCAAGATAAGTCGTAAAATGGAGCAAAACTCATTTAACAAATTTCTCACTTAATAACATAAATTTCAGGCTAAATTGTGGCTGTAAATTAAGGATTACTTATACATGGACTAATCTTATGCTTGTTTTAGAAAATAAGGGTAGTGGATCCTTTATTATTTATACCTTATTATATTTTTTCTTTGAAGCAGGATATTTTATTTCAATTTTTTATGGCCATTTAGTATAATAAAAGTTCCCAAGTTTTAATTTCAGGATATTGAGTAAATGTGAAAAAGTCTGCCAAAAATATTTATGGAATAGGTATAGAAATTATTACAGAATTGTGTCACTAATGGGGACTATTTCACTTTTCCTGTATTAACAACAAAAAATAGACTCTATGTTTCCTTCAGTGAAGATGGTACAATAAAAGCTTTTGACATGCAGAGTTCAAAAGATAAGGAATGGGAACATATCCATCAGTGTGTACTGTTTTTAAATAAAAAATGGAGTAAGGGTGAAACTTGGTAAAAATTATTTATGGGCTCAACTACTTGTCAGTCTGGTAGTCTGAACTAACACAACTCTACCTTCTCAGCTTCTAAGAATGCCAGTTAAGGGAGTATCTGTTTAAAATGACTGGTACCAGTGTTGGGTTGCTTCTGGTTTGCCCTGGATTGGTAGTGGTGACCACAGGATGCTCCGCCCACCCACCCAGACATCTCTGTGCATGTGCAGAAGTGCCGAGCAAGTCCACACCCATGAGCAAACCGGTAGCAAAGGGATTTGAAACCCACTACTGATTGGTACCTATATTTTTTCACAATTATTGGTTGTTACCAAGCCTCCTGGTGCCTAAAAAAATGTATATTTTAAGAATATGCAAAAAAAAAGGTTTTGTGTGGTACCTGCCTTTTTATGTCTTTAGATGTGTTGAATTACTGTGGAGTCATTCTTGGTACATTTGTTAATGGCTTTCACAGACATTGTTATAAGATATATTGAGGTGAAAAATCTGATACTGCACTGACTTGATGCCAGCCTCTCAGTAATTATGCTGACTGAATGACTAACTCAAAAACATTTCAAGCTTTTCCTTAATGTTCTGCTACATCCAAAATTAAATGGAATTTTTAAAATGCGTACGGATGTGTTTCTACAAAAGGACAAAGCAGTGACTAGAAAGGGCTGTAAGAGTGAAGAGAATTGGTATCCTTCCACTGCTGCACAGTAGCCTGGAGTTCTGATGCCATATTAGATTAATATGTGTTCTTCACCAGTGCATGATATTTTAGCAGGAATAAGCTGAATTCTTAATAAAATAACTACACATTAAAAAACATTACTACATTGTATTTCTAGCACAACTATTTGATAAGTTTTGGAGGAGGGTTTCATCCTTGATGTAACACTTTTAAACTGGAGTTCAGTCCTATCAATTTTGCTAAGAGAAATAAATGAACTATTCCTGACTTATTTTCCAGTTATGGATTTCTTTTTTACCCCATATGAAATTAATGTTAATATACTCTCTTTAGAGTATTAAAATTGATTTCAACTTTAAACATACTAATAAAGTTCAACAATAGAAAAGCTTTGCTTCAAATTTTGCTTTATATTTTACTTTTTGTTTTCTTTCTCATTGTAGATGTTAAGTATACATAGTTTTTCAAATAACTGGGATACTGAAATGAGGATAATTATTTAGTAAATATAGTAAATTCATTTCAACATTTCCGTTTTCAAAGAACATACAGAATTGTTGTATATTTAAATTTTACCTGCCACTCATCATTCTTTTGGAAATGAGAATGGAAGATGAACTGGCTCTGAACCTGAAATACAAAGTGGTATCTGCAACTTAATTTTGATGTCTTTGGTATAGAAGAGTTACCAGACTGAACCAGATGAGTAAATAAAAAATCGCATTTTGTTCATGTTCATATTGGTACCGTTCCACAGAACTGTAAAATATATCGGTTACCTGATTTGAAATCTCCTAAAGAAGTTCTATAATTCTGAAGCTGACATAGTATTCAAATGTGACACAGCAAAGTTTATTTTGATTTTTGAAAGCCTGTAGATTTCTGTTTCAGAGATGCTTTAAGTCAGGGGTGTCAAACTCATGTCATCATGGTGGTGTCACGTGACATATTGGGATTTTTCCCCCTTTCGCTAAACTGGGTGTGGGTGTGGCCAGTGCGTGACACATCTGGCCCATGGGGCAGGAGTTTGACAGCCCTTCTTTAAGCAATGTATAGTTTTTGAGGGACTTTTTACTCCTTCCATTTAATCATGGAAACTACTTGGACAAGTCACTGAAGTTTACTTGGCAAGGTTTTTCAGAAATGGTTTGACATTACCTCCTTCCTAAGGCGGAGAGAAGGTGACTGGCCCAAGATCACCCAGCTGGCCTTGGGCCTAAGGCAGGATCACAACTCATGGCTTCCTAATTTCTAGCTTGATGCCTTAACTACTACTTCGAGCTAGTTTTAATTAGTGGTGCCATGCAATAATAAATATAGTGAAACAAAGTAAAGCTAGAAATGAAAAAATGGGTCAATACAAGAGCTTACTATTAATTAAGAACATAATATTAATCCATTTATGTTCCATTTTTTTCCTTCAGAAGTTTTCTTCCTACTCTCAAGTGAGAAGTAAATTATAATTAGATATTTGTCTGCATCAAAACTATCAATCAAACTTTATGGTTTTTGAGCTTCACACAATTGTAGACTAGAGTGAACTGTGTAAGCTTATGTTAATATAGGACTTTGGATATTATATGAGAATTGTACATGTTCCAGAATTACAGATGGTGATAAGTTAGTTAGTCATTTAGGTGAAATGTTCATGTAAATTATAATATAATTCTAACTATCCTAAATGCAGAGTAATCTTGTTACCTGAAATACTAGGCAATTTGGAATACCAATATTTCTAAGAAATATCATTCTTGTACTTTTTTGTGTAGTAATTATTGATTACTGAAATTATTGATAGTTACCATTTATAGGACATTGTAAAGTACATTACCTAATTATAAAGTATGTAGTAAATGTCCCGTAGTGCTTACACAGTTGGTATTTATTTTAGAAATAATAAATTTTTGGAACATTGGATATTAAGGAACATTGGATATTCATTTTTGGAACATTGGATATTCATAGATTATTTATTGTATTTATTGTAATATTTTAAAATGTTTCTTATCTTTTAATAATTTTTATCTTGACATTTTACTATTCTATTGATGTTTATTAGGATTTGGGAATGAATTTTAATTACATAGTCCTATATTAATAATTGTGTTAACTATAATTCTTTATATGATTTTCACTTACATTTGAAGTCCATGGCTTTTAGTTAAATTGTAGAGAATCAAACTGATTACATTTAGTATACAGCACTTTCAATCTGCATTTTCAATTGCATTTGCATTATAGCAGTATAATGAAAAATAGAGTAGAAAACCCTCAGAATAGCTATTTATGAATCCTATATGTTCACAACAGACCCATCCTTATTGAAACATAAGAATTATACCTTCTAATATAAATTGTCACTTGGCATCTAAAACTCTATGATTAAGCCAGGGAAGTGTTGCTGGAAAGAATCATAGAAAACAATTATATATAAATTACCAAATAAGGGTAAGCGAAGTACATGCCAACAGAAGCAATGTTTAATATTCCAATATAAGGTTGCTTTTTATTACAGTTGATTTGACTTTATTGCTGGCAGACTAAATTGTAGGCTGAAGAGTTTCTTGTAATATATAAATAATAATTACTTGAAACATGCAAGCTATTTTTTAAATTATATTTTACTTTGATGAAATTGTGTATGGTACTTTGAATAAGTTTTGACATGGGAGATGGGCCAGAATTCTAAAGGACTGTTCAGGTATATGTACAGTTTTAGCAAATTCTGCAATATGTGACAGTTTTAAACATTTACTAAGCTATTAATAACTTTCTAGCTAATTTCTACTTCAAGTTCTTATGTTTAGAAGTAATTAATACATTAAAAAAATAATTGAAAATGCTCTTGCTTAGAGCTTAGCTCCTGCTCTAAACGGTTCTTTGTGTTTATTTGCAGGATCGTACAAGAACTTTTGACATGCATTCACTGGAGAATTCATTAATCGACATAATGAGAGCTGAAAGTGATTCTCTGAAAGGTAACCTTGGATTACTATTTTTTGGGATTAAATAATTAGAGTATTATAGCTGTGCATGGTAGAAAGTTCTTCAATTTATAGTACAGTTAAAGCATTTACCACCCATGTGCTGTTCACCAATTCTCTCAGTCTTTCATCATAAGCAATTAAATCAAAGCTACCATTGAACTAATTGTTTTTTCATGTATGTGCATGAATAGACTTATGCTTAAACCATTTGTTTCAAACAGACCCTTTTCTAACCATATACTCATCATATAGTCACTATGCTTATTCTCTATTGGGTCGCCAAGTGGCCCAGTCACTTTTCCTGTACTCTCTCATCTCATTCTCACCTATCTGTTCATGCTCTCTAAAGGATTATGAGAGGTTCTGAATGCTGATCAGGTCATTAATTGGATTTAATATTGAAAAGAAAGAAATAAGTGAAAGAAATAAGACCATGCAGGGTGAGAAACCATGAGTCCTGCATGCAAAATTCTAGAATACAGATTAATCTCTCAAATGAATAAACAGGAAGTGGACATAAGGAAATAGAATATAGAAGCTACCATTAAATTTCAGTTCAGTAAAAGTGCATGAACTTATACTAAGGGAAAGAATGAAAATGCATGCTTGCTGTAATGATGAAGTGAAAAAGTCTAAAACAGAGCCATGAATGTGCTTAAAATAAGGGAGATACAGTAATCCTACAGAGTAGGATTGAATTTAATGCTATAAATGTTAGTGTCCCAAAATTATGAAAATATATTTCCTAATATAAATATTAGGATAATTATTAAGGCTGCAGTTAATATTCAAATGTGAATGTAGTTTACTTACTAAATAGCTTAAAGGTTTCATCTGTATGAAATGTTTGAGATCATATAGTTATTTATCCCATCTATAAAACGGTAGGTAACAAAAGTGAATTAAAAAAAAACTTTACAGGGGATTACTTTGTTAAGAGTGCCGAAGAAGTTGTTTGGTAGAACTTTGATTGGAAGGATGCAAGAGGTGATTAACAAACCACAATTTGAGAGGTATTGCATCTTATGCTTGTTGGAACAATACAAACCAGATATTTGCTTTTCAGCAGTTATTGAAAAAGGCATGATGGTAAGAAAAACATACATTTTTGTGTAGAGAAAACAAGTATGGTGAATAGGTTTGAATAATGGGATGTCTTGTGAGAATGTAGGCTTGAAGGTATGAATAAATTGGATGCTTAATAAATTTTGCAATATTAAGCAGGATGTTAAATAAGAATGTGTGATAGCCCCTTAATTGTTTATTTATGAAGAAATGTGTAAAGATACTGACAGTGTTAAAGGCCTGTTAGTTGGGAACCTAACTTTGTGGGTAGTCTTATCCTGTTAAGAAACCAAATAAATCACAACAAATAATAGATAATAGGTATATCATATGAGGCTAGAAGGAGTATGCATCTGGAAATTAAGGTATCAGAGACAAAAGTATATTGTATTTGAGAGGGAAAATAGAATTATATCAAATTTGATCTAAGTGGCCAAAGATTACAGCATGTAGACATATTTGTATAACTTGGTAGAATAGTTTGCCAAGATGGGGAAATGATTGGATAAATGTTAAGGCATTAAGAGGCTAGTAGAAGGATGGTAAATAATGAGTTTTTTGTGAGAAATAAATGTCCTTATTTGTCAAAAGAAATAAAGAAAATGAGCATTGCTTATTTCAGGAGAAATTTAAAAGAAAGTTGAGTGCAGAGGAACTGCGAAAGGAACATAAAAGTAAGTTAAATTCAGTGGAAATGCAGTACTTCAGCAGTATATGTGGTAAACCCAAAGTGACAGAGCCAGGGATGAATTTATGATGAATGACTGAAGATTAAATCCAAAAGGAAATTGCCAGTACAAAAGTAATCTGTTGAGGTGGTTTGATTAAAATGACTGAGAATCAAGTTGCAAAAGAGATCGCCAAATAATGGTTGAATAGGTTGAGGGAGAGATGACTAAGAAAGCCATGCTTTGATGCCATTAGAACATAGAATACAGAAGGATAAGACTGGAAGGGACCTCAAAGGTGTTGTAGTACAGCCTGCCTGCTCAAGGCAGGAGTCCTTATGTTATCCCAGACAAACAGTGGTCCAATATTTTCTTGAACTCTGTCTGTCTGTCTGCCTTGAAAAAAGACATGAGGGATTGTGTAAAAGAAGGAATAGTTATATACAGTTGATCTGTAGGAGTTAAATGATCCTAAGTTACATGATACGTGATCCTTAGTTATACATGTGGGAGTTGGAATAGAATAATAGAATGGAATGGAATAGAATTATTTATTGTCCAAGTGTGATTAGACAAACAAGGAATTTGTCTTGGTGCATATGCTCTCAGTATACATAAAATAAAAGATACATTCGTCGAGAATCATAAGTTACAACACTTACTGATAGTCATAGGGCACAAATAAGCAATCAAATCATATTAGGAAACAGTATAAATCATAACGATACCAGCAACAAAGTTACAGTCATACAGTCATAAGTGGGAGGAGATGGGTGATAGGAATGATGACAAGATTAATAGTAGTGCAGACTTAGTAAATAGTTTGACAGTGTTGAGGGAATTATTTGTTTAGCAGAGTGATTGTGTTTGGGAAAAAACTGTTTTTGTGTCTAGTTGTTCTGGTGTGCAGTGCTTTATAGAGTTGTTTTGAGGGTCGGAGTTGAAACAGTTTGTGTCCAGGATGCAAGGGGTCTGTAAATATTTTCACAGACTTCTTTTTGACTTGTGCAGTATACAGTAAAAAAATTATAATATAATGTATAACATAACATTAGAAACGAAGAGAAGAGAAAGAACTGGGTAAAATCTCAAAATACAAAATTCTGCAAAGAGAAGTAGAACGATTGTGGCAAAAAATAAAAAGTAAAGATAATACCAATAGTAAAAGGTTTCTTGTGTGCAATCCCAAAAGCAGTTGAACACCATTGGCATTGAGAAAATCAGATTTCCAGAAAAAATTCTTAAAGATGAGCAATCTTATAACACTCTTGACATTTCTGAAAATTTTGAACAGGGACAGGTTGCTCAGTTGGCAAGAGTCTTATTCTTTTTGTATTGAACATCCAAATAAAAATGCACTCCAGCAAAGGATTTCCTCTGCAATCTGCTAGTGATGAAAAGTTTATACTTTAAGAATGAATATTTTCATGTAGTACACAAGTTTATAAAACATTTTGATTAATTTAAAAGATACATCTTGAAGCACAATCTGGATAGATAATTTTGTTCAGTATCTTTTCTTGATAGGTTTGGTATTTCTTAGGTTCAAGTGAACTATCAAAATGCCAAATTTGGTCAAAAAAAATTTTTAGGCTTGCATTATGAAAAATCTATTACTTGTATAGGTAAAATTAAGACTTCTTTCATTAATAAAAGGATGACTTCACAAAGAAATCTACCATTTAAGTTTTTTAATGTAGTGATGACATTACTCTATATTGTATGAGATATATTGGGTATGTATTTTTATGGATAGCATATGTATGGTTGCTAAGAGTCAACACCAATATGAAGACATAATCAATCATTTATCATAATGTTGTGGTAGAGGGAGGTGGCCCAGGGGTGAAATCTAAAAACTGTTGCTATCGGTTCTGTGGATGTGGATTGGTGGGTCATGTGACTAGGTAGGTGTGGCTATATGAATAGAGGGTGTCAGAAGACAGACACTCACTTGTTCTGCTGGAGCAGGGGTATGGACTAGATGACCTCCAGGTATCTTCCAGCCCTGGACTGCTGTGCTCTTTTATCCTCTGAAGCTGTGTCTAGTAGTACCAGGTTTGTACTTCCTTCGGCTCCTTTTTCCCCTCCCTCCCTCTCTCCCTCTCTCTTTCAAAAAGTTTCTATGTCATTGTCTGCATCACACTAATAGATTGTATGTATGATAAAGCCTTTGGGATCACAAATTTTAAATAAATGGGAGGACACTGTCAGCAGATACATTCTTTACTTCAATAGTATCCAAACACTTAACAGAATAAATAATTTCTGATGTAAACAGCTGGGTAAGACTTCCAAGGCTTGAACATCACATTTTGAACTGGAAATCTTACGTATCTTTGATTTATATCAACAAAATAGCATTAGGTTGAAGGGATGCAATGCTAAATCTGTGTATATAATTATACTGTTAATTTGGTTATTAGATTTTTATAGGCATACATTTTAATACATTTAATTCTTTTTTCTTCTGAAAATTTCCAAGTAATCAATCTATATGGTTCTTTCCTACGCTTTACTATTTCAACAACGCAGAAGAAATGAAGAGAAAGGCTTTGTTCACACATTGTGCCATCACAACTTATTTTACCAGAGGAAGTTAACAGGGCTACTAAACACAGTAAGCAAAAATCAAACAATCACATTGTAGTTTAGTCTTAGGTTTGATCTCAATTCATAAATAGCACATAATTGTGCAGAAAGTCCTGCAGTTGGATAAGAATTTAAACTAACATCTCCCTAGTTTACAATGATAAACTGTTTAATTTGGTCTAGTGGTTTAGGCACCAGATTAGAAGATCTTTAGTTCTATCTATCAGCCCTAACACCTCACAGGGTTGTTATGGGGAAAATAGGAGGAGGAAGGTACGTTGGATATATTCGCCACCTTGAGTTGTTTGTAAAAACAATAGAAGCAGGATATAAACAAACAAACAAGATTAAAAACAAATTAGATGATCTATTCCAAGGCCACCATGATGATGATGAAATTGGAGTGTAATAATCACTAGAAGATTTTCAGATTGAAGAGGCTGTTTTAGCATCACAGAAATTAAATATATTTTTTCCTAGAAGTTTGACCAATTCATCTTGCCAGATTTCCCAATATCAATTAATAATTTATTTATGATACATCCTGGTCAAACTCCTAAATGGGCTGATTCCTATAATATATAAATTATATAAAAGCTCTATAAATTGCACAATTATATAGGTTTATCAAGGCATGTTGTGAAGTGACCCTGACATTTAAAATGCCAATGATACTACAATAAGTAAAGAAAATACATGACTACAGCCAGTAAGCTTTGTAAAAACCATTTGTTTGGGGCAAAAGGTTTTAAACTGCAACAGCTTCCCTTTTTCATTTGTGACCCACATCCTGATCTCAGTGCTTCTTTGCTTCCTACTATTCAATTTGGGCATGTTATTTTTACAATGTCTTTTGTTCATTTTTGCTATAAAAATACTAAAAGCTAGTGTTGCATTTGGGTCATGATTTACCTTTTGTTTAAAAAAAATAGACACAGTGAATTCTGTTATTTTAATGACTGCAGTTTCAAACAAGCACTCTTGCGCGAAAATTGAAGTTTAGACTCTCAGCCAAGAAATGAGTGTAGAAAACAGGGATTTGATGTCAAAATATGTTTCTAGCTAAATAGATACCATACTGGTGTCAGTGCATTTCACCAAAGTAGGCGGTTAGAGGAATATCTGCAGCTAAGCACAATTTTGTCACAAAGATCATCACCTCTCCTTGAAGAAAATCAACTAATAAGGCACTTTGATTGGCAGTATACAGTTTTAGCAAGAGCACTGATAACTAAATGAGATTACCATCGCTCATGTAATATTACATGATGGACAGCATTTGTAGACTATAAACTCTGCAAATATCCCTGCATTCGAAAACTTGAGAGTAAAAGCCATAAAAACATAAAACAATAACTGATTTACAGAATGCTTGTTTAAAACTGCCCTCATTAAAATACCAGAATTCACTGCATCTTTTTTTTTAAAGGCAAATCATGACCCAAATGTAACACTAGCTTTTAGTATTTGGGGGCCATCGCCTAGTTAAATTTAGCTAGACCACAACTTACAGGCAATTGGGACTTGAACTTCTGTCCCTAAGTCACATACTTACAAAGTACAAATTGATGGCAATTCCTGTAGTCCTGGTTACCTTCATTCTCTGAATTTATAGTTGTTAGGGAGACAACGTCTTGCTGGCTTCCCAAAACCCCAGGTCTACAAGCAAGTGCATGGCTGCTATGCAGGGGTGAAATCTAAAAATTGTTGCCACCGGTTCTGTGGGCGTGGCTTGGTGAGCGTGGCCAAGTTGACATCATGCATGTCATTCACTCACATCATTCTGCCCAAGCTAATTTCAGAGCATTCTCTTGCCCCACTCT
>JANHFP010004600.1:223312-235428 GCA_032468135.1 Calamaria suluensis
TGCGCCCCCCCCCCCCATGTCCCGCTGTACCAGTGCTAAAATCTGGTCAGCTTATGTATACACATATATATATATGACATTTCCTTTTCCCCAACATAAATATTTCTGTTACTTTCATCATGATAAAAACATTAGATTATGAAGAAATAAACTCTTGACACAAGTGTATGAAACATTCCCCCCCCCCCCATATATTGGGAAGAATTGAAGTAAAATTGAAAATGCATATGGGGATTGCAGAGCAAATAATTTTTCAGGTTCTTTGTTATGTATAAGTAGCATTTAAGCCTGTTCCAGAAATAGCTTTAGATCTCCAGCTTATTTTAAAATTAAACTGAGTGAAACAATTCCATGATGCATTTTAAAAAGAATTGTGCATGTGGGTAATATTAACAGATCACCTGAGCTGAATTTAGAAATTGAAGAAAGGCTTTGAAGCATTTGCTTTCTGCCAACGGGATCTGCATTTTTGTCTGCAGCACTTACATAACTGCTTTTTGCAAGTGCTGCTGAAGATAGTCTGAGGTCAAGCTCAGATGATGTGCACAGATACAGCTTAAGCCTATGATGTAATCGGTAGGCGTGGCTAGGCTCTGCTACATTCTTTTCCCTTTCTCCCCACCTTTGGCAGGTCCGTGCTGAGCAACTTGCTCTTGATGCAAGCTTTGTATGGTAGCTGTGGGAGAATGCCTGGAGCTAGGCAGTAAAAACTCCTTAAATTCAGTCATTTAATTACTTTAAGTGGGCTGCTGCAAATCTTCATTTGTAACTTTAAAGCCACAGCTTTGATATTTCAACTGTTTGCTTTTTTATTAAGTATATACGGTACTTGGACTCACCTTTTTTTTTTCCTTTTGAAAATACCTGCTGTCTCTGCGTATTTGGGTTGCCTAGTGTTACCTGAGTATTATCATCAAATTGCTTAAATTGGTTTATTTGGGACCCTTCCCCTTGAAAAAAAAACCTGAATATTTTTTTTCTCTCTCTCTGGTTCACCAACTTGCAGATGAGATCACAGCCAGCTTTCGTCGTTTTGGCCCATTGATTGTAGATTGGCCTCATAAAGCTGAAAGTAAATCGTATTTTCCTCCTAAAGGTAACTTTTGTTACTTCATGTGTCCTGCCCTTCCCTAAAAATATTCAAAACAAGTAACAGTTTCTATAAAAGTTATGTTAGCTGAAAGATGGTATTATCCCTCCTCATGAAAATATTTTCTTAGTGCTAAGACATTTTCTTAATAGGAAGAGCAGCAGGCTCATCATTGGATCTGTTCAAATAGAGGTTGAATAGCCATCTTCCATAGATGCTTTCATTCCGGATTCCTGCATGGAGCGTAGAATTGGATGTGATAGTATGAACCTTTCAATTCTATGATTCATGGAGTGAATTTTATCATTTGAGATTTTAACATGGATGTCTCTTCAATACTTTTTCTATTACATACCACAATCACAAAGCATATTTCAATACTACTGCTAAACATAAAGTAATATAATATAATATATTAGTAATATAATTAATCTACTTTTCTCTTAATTGAAGTGTTTTGCCATTGCTGTTTTAACTCCCTTTTACTTCTGATCTTCCAGTTGGTGCTTTTTGCCTATTTTTTACTTTGAACTTTTTATCTACTGTTCAATATGCTTCCCTTTCTGTTCCCCCCTTTAATTTGTTTAGTTTCTTTAATCCCCCTTCTATTTCTTCTCTGTAGAGTAAAGCAGTGACATTCAGATTGAATTTCATTCTAAGAAAGAAACAGAGGAAGTTTTGTAATTTATTTTTTATCTCTTTAATAATAGCATTTTGGTTAGACTATATAGCTACTCCTGCTATTTTGAAAAAAGGGCTCCCCTTTTTTATGTGTGCCTCCATGATCTTTCTTTTGTTTACCCATGGGTATGACATCTAAGTACACACAAAATAGAAAATTTCAATGCATCATATATAGTACATAGCGAACAAATCATGTTTGTTTTTTCTCTGCCTAGGATATGCCTTTTTGTTGTTCCAAGATGAAAGCTCTGTACAGGCTTTGATTGATGCATGTATTGAAGAGGACGGAAAACTCTACCTGTGTGTTTCCAGCCCCACGATTA
This sequence comes from Calamaria suluensis, assembly GCA_032468135.1. Taxonomy (NCBI): domain Eukaryota; kingdom Metazoa; phylum Chordata; class Lepidosauria; order Squamata; family Calamariidae; genus Calamaria; species Calamaria suluensis. The sequence goes on from JANHFP010004600.1 coordinate 225,410, forward strand.
AAGATAAACCAGTATGTGGCTTTGAAATATATGAAGTTTAGAAAATGAACTACAAATTATGTGTATAAGTATTCATAAACCAGAGAAGCATGTATGTCCATGGCTTTTCAGTCAGGAGGAACAAGATTTGTTTTTCCTTTCTCCTTAAACTATTCAGTCACAGGTACTACACAACTAATGGCTAATTGTTGCTTATCAAACTGCAAGTTCAGGGTCATAATTCCTCCCTACACTATAATTTACTATTGGCTTTCAATGCCCTCTCTCTCAATGTGGATTATTTTTGAAGTTCTTCCATAAACATTTGGTCCTTACTTCTGTGTACAAGCCAGAATCTGGACAAATGAAAGGGAGAAGCATAAAGGGAAGAATTTTGGGAATTCTTTTTGGAGGGAGTGTTAATTCTATCTAGATAAGTTAATTAGTTGGGAGGGAGAATTGATTTTGTCTGTAGTAGGGTCATGATAAACTGAAGATATAGATTTTATTATAGTTGCTATGGAGGCTTTGTAGAACACTTCAATTATTATGTTGATGGTCAAGCAGGTGTTGGGCATCTTCAGCCTGCAGACTAAATACTACGGCGCTGCAGCTCTTTGAATCTGAAGGAAAAATGATGCAACAGAAACATGACCAGGGCTTTTGAACAGCCCCTTAAAGCAATTCCTTTCAGTACCTTCATGGTTATTTAATAAGGCTCTGGGATTCATTCAAAGGGAAGCTTTGTGAAGCAACTGAAGTCCCTTCTGAATGTCTTGATTGTAATGTTGAGGTGCTTTCTCCTCCTGGAAGCTGGCAAAGCCTCTTTGAGGATTTCCTATCATCTGACCAAGCATGTGCATGCACAGATGACACTTCCGTTGATGGGTTAGTTGAAGCAAATGGATAAATAACAGCAGAGGAATGTGGAATCACTCTGTTCTCTATATTACTGGGATGTGACTGTATTGCTATGAGTTCTGGGCTTCACTTATGCATGAAAACCAGCTGGGTGACTGTATTAGGTATGTTCATTGCTTTGAATTGATATACATGCTCAGACACAAAATAATAATGTGTTAGTGCTATGAAAAAATCCATTCTGACTTTTAGTTAGAACCGTATATAAAGTCTTGTTTTCTACTTGCAGGTTCAGATCCGACCTTGGAATCTTAGTGACAGTGATTTTGTGATGGATGGCTCACAACCTCTGGATCCACGGAAAACCATTTTTGTAGGCGGCGTTCCACGACCCTTACGAGCAGGTATGAAAAAGTGGCTTGTTGACTTTGTCCAAGTGACCTTGCTGTTGGGAATTTCTGATATGGAAATATGCTTATTAACTTTTGGTGACATTCTCATTATTTTCAGATAGAAGAATAGAAATTTAGATAGAAGAGTAGAAACTCCATTGCCCAGAGCTTAAGGGGGATTCATATGCATATTTGTTGTTGCTATATTTTAGTGGAGCTTGCAATGATAATGGATCGGCTATATGGAGGAGTTTGCTATGCTGGAATTGATACTGACCCTGAACTGAAGTACCCAAAAGGAGCTGGGCGTGTTGCATTTTCCAATCAACAGAGTTATATAGCTGCTATCAGTGCCCGCTTTGTTCAGCTGCAACATGGAGAGATAGATAAACGGGTAAGTACTAGAGCATATTCTATTTATTACACAGCATTTTTTGTTGGCTTATGTCCATATAAGTGCCAGTTCATGACAGGAACAACAAAAACAACTGTTTAAATGCAGTGCTGCCTGCCTCCCAGTCTTCCAAAATATCAAATAATTGATTTTTTTTTTACTGCCTTTTGACTCCAAACCCAGTTGTTCCCTTTAGAGCCATTTCCAGCGGCACAGAAAATAAGCCTGTGCTTTTAGTGTTATCCTTTTACATTTGCATGACTTGCTTACTATTAGCCTTTCTTTCACCCTGCCTGAATGCTTTGTAGCAGAATGGGCAGCTGCTTCATCAAAGCTAAAGGCATGCAGCTCCAGTATGTTTCTGCTGGATTTCTAAGTTTCCTTGCACACATTCTATTTTAATTCAGTATAATATGTTCAGCAACTATACTCAATTACTTAAACATTCATCTCTGTTAATGTTCAGCATATTTTCACAGCCCAAGTCAGCAGCACTAACAATATCTTTGCAACAGAAGTTTACTTCTCCTTTTATCACATATACACTGGAAATAAACGTGTTGTTTTGACGCTATGTAAGGCATCGTTCCCCAACCTTGTGCCCTTCAGATGTGCTGAGATATTTAACTCCCAGAATTCCAAGCTAAAAGCTGTCTGGGAGTTAAAGTCAGGGTAGGTAAAGCTGGTGTAAGAAGTTATGAACCATTTTAATTTTTGCTACAGTGTTTTTCTCTTTTCTGTCAACCTGGCAACTAAATTGTTCTAACCCAGCAATTTAAAATGATGCCATTCTTAGATAGAAAAAAATAAAAATAAACCGAATATTGATTTGTGTGGCTTGTCCTCCCATTCTGGAAGGCACATAATGTTCTACTTCTCGATATGTAATACATTACTGATGCTAACAAAATCTAAACATCTAAGCAAGAAATTAAAACATTTCTGCCATAGCTTTTAGTAAGGTGAATTGATTCATTTTGGTAGATAAATCTTGCTATTGTTAAAGCTGTGGCAGTTTTGTTTGATACATATACATGTAGAGAAATTTATAAAGAACAGCTCTCCTGTGTTTTAGATTTTGATATAATATGATCAAGGACTTCCTTAAATGTATTTTCTTGAAGTTCAGAAAATACCTGTGGACATCCATACTTTAACAGTTAACAGATATTTTACATGTATGTGTTTTACATATACACATACATTCACAGTTGTTAAATCACATTTATAGCCATGGTGCGTAAGTGGAGTTAGGATTAATTAATTGATTTATTTTTGCATTGTCAGTTACATTTTAATTATTTGATACAGAATATCTTTTGAAATTTATTTTAAATAGCAAATGAATTTGATTCAATTCTCCTACCTTCTAATGGTGGAAATGATAGGAATAAGTTGCACTTTCCAATTTTTCTGATTTTGAGCCATTTTTGTGATTCTGTGGTCCACATGTCCCTCTGGAACTCTGATATCTTCACATATGGTAAATGTGTATTTTGTTCTGTAGAAATAATAAACAAAAGTTCCATATTGAAAGGAACCACCCCCACCCCCCGACACTATAATTCAGTATTTCCAACCTTGGCAATGTCAAGGTATTTGGACTTTCACACCGGGAATTCTCAGCAATAGATGGTTGGAGAATTCTGGAAATTGAATCGTCATATCTGGTCATTGCCAAAGTTACAAAACAATGCTAAGGTTCTTCTATAACTGAGTTATTATATTTTTTTAAAAAAATCAAGGGGATCCATTTGTAGATCCTTCAAATTGTAAAGTTGTTTATATAGAAAATTCCTATTAATGAATTTTAAATCAAGGAAAGGGGTAAAGTGGGGTAATTTCACCAAAACATTCTAAATCTCTAATTCTCGGGGAATGTCTCATTGTACTTCAGAGTGATTCAACATGATCAGAATTGAAATAATGTCAATTTAGTACAATTACTAATTTAATCAGATTCCCCTAGTGCAGTGTTTAAAGAATGGGCATGATCAGAGTAAAACTCAACAAATTTGAGAAAGGTCTTTAGCTGTTTTATCAGATAAGCACCTGCCTCAGTAGAAAGTATAGATTGTGAAACCCAAATAGTTAATTTGATAGACATCTTAAATAATAGGGAAGTGTCTTCTGTAGGTAGATATGATGCCATCTTGTACAGGATGTGGTAATGGCCACGAGCTAGGGTGGTTTTAAAAGAAAGTTAGGTAAATTTGTAGAGAGGGTAGCTTTATGAAATACAACTCACCAAAAGTAATGTAATTACCTGGTGTGTGTATGTGTGTGTGTTTCTTGCCGTCTCCACACGAGCTCAGAACATGGGATATATTCTAGACCCAAATTTTATTCTTTTTACATCTGAGTGATAATGAATGGTATGCAATTGTCCAGTGAGTTGGACCCAGCTGAAAGATGAAACCAGCCTGTCAGGATCTTAGTTTTGATGGAGACCATACAACAGAGGAAAGCTACTGCTTTTCTGTTTTGCTTGGTCAGTCAGTCCTAAGGGGAAAAAATCCTGAGCTAGTTCCATGTCCAATCTGACCCAGCAAAGCTCTTTTTACTGCACAGGAGAGTGTTCACCAAAGTATCTGTAGTGTCTCTAGTTGGATGGTAGAAATATATATATGAAGAGAAAAAACACCCACACCTGGACTACACTTTTGTCTAACGAGGCCAAACTTAAAGAAATGTGTACATTTTCTCTCCTTCTTTCATCACAGGTGGAAGTTAAGCCATATGTCTTGGATGATCAGCTGTGTGATGAATGTCAGGGGGCCCGTTGTGGTGGAAAGTTTGCTCCATTTTTCTGTGCTAATGTGACCTGTCTGCAGTATTACTGTGAATATTGCTGGGCTGCTATCCATTCACGCGCTGGCAGGGAATTCCACAAGCCCCTGGTGAAAGAGGGAGGAGATCGCCCAAGACATATTTCATTCCGCTGGAACTAAGTGATTACTGCAGTGTGTTCATATGCAGGCCCTCAAAATAAGTGCACTCTTCTGTTCTCCTGATTCCTTTGCCCTCCCTTCCTATTCCCTCTTACTCAAGATAGCATGTCCTGCTGTTGTAGTCTGTAACTTAAAAATAGTGTAACAAAAGAATGGCCTATAATCCTATAGGTATTTTGTAGAATCTTGTCATTAAACTTTATGGGGAACTCCTTTTCCTATGGATAACACAGTGCATGGAAGCCAGGTTCTCTTATCTTCCTGGTTCCCCAGAGGACACTGCTTTCCTGCTATCTTTTCTTGAAGGAAGAAAGAACAATATTAAGAGAAATGAAACAATAGAGTATTTTGTTTTTTAATTAAATTATTGCTAATAACAAAATCAATAGACTACTTTTATTAAAGTAACCATGAGATAGGAACACTATGAATCTTATCTGACACTTTGTCCAACCGACCTGCCCTTTTCTTCTCCTTGCCCCCTTCCCCAGCCAAGCCTCTGGGAAGCCTGTTTTCTTGCCACCGATGATTTTATAGCAATGGAAACAGTTAGCTGTTAAATTAGTAACAGAAAAGAGCATGTTTAAAGCAACAAAAATGCATGAGCAAGGTTTAAAGCAGCATTAAGTTTCTTTTTTTGTTTGATGTAAGGGTTCTGAAGCTAAATCTTTAGCACAGTATTGTGTCTCACCGTGCCTCCAACTTCCCACCACATTCAAATTTTTACTAATTGAGTAGGCAGAGCTTAGATCTGTGTTCTTCATCCAAGCAATCACATTTTTAAAGTTCCCGAATGTAAATCCTGGGTCAGTTTATAACTGGGGGGTGGGTGGGGAGTGCACTTATTCTTTATTATTGTGGTTGTTGTTGTTTTGAAAGAAATTTCATTATCAGAATACAGCCCTACAAATCCTACCAAAGCTAAAGTAATGACAACTAGTAAACTGGCATGTCCTCTCCTGAAGAACAAATGTATAGATTTTATTTTTGATGGCTATATAGAACTCTATATCCTAATTTACTAATGTAAATCAGAGGCCAGCCTTTGCTCTCCATTTTGACATGAAACACAAGAACCTAAATATATACCTCAAGAGTACATTTTAATTCTCCCCCCCTTCCTACCCACCCCCCATTCTATTAATCCACCCTTCCAGTACATATCAAATTATGTCTCTTTCTTGGGCTTACTCTCGGATGTAAACCAGTTCTAACCTCCTAACAAAGTTGTAACCAGGCAATTTATAAGAGGGCAAAGTAAAGTTTGTTTCAGGGATGTTTTGCACTGTTGGCTGAATAATAGGCATGCATTTCTGCAAAGGATATGCTTGTCTTTCAACAGAGAGCAAGTGAGTAAAAGGAATCCTGACCCCCCAAAAAATTGTTTGGGACTTAGCACAGAACATAAACCATCACAGGACTCCAACTTGCTGAGTAATGCATGAAGGATTATAAACATGTAAGTAGGGAACACAGCATTTGTTAAAGCTAAGGCACAGGGTGGTGTTGATTAGATTGAAATACACTTGATGCTCTGTAAATCTTGAGAAAATCACTAGGAGGGAATGTATCCATCTCTTAACCACAGTAACGGGGTTGTAGCAGTGTGTAGAAAAAGCCAGTTGGAATCTGAAACTGGGATGATACCACCATAGACTCTTAAACCAAAGACTTGCTTAAGCACAGCTACAGAGAAAAAGCATCCCTTTTGTAAGCTCTCTTCCTCCCCATCCCTTTCCTCCATTGCCAGTTACCTATCAGAGGCAGTTTGGTTTTCAGTACATGATACATACCCTTGTTATTTTCCAAAGGTCAAAATGGAGACATTTGCTGTCTACTTGTCAAGTAGAGAAAGGGAGCTCCTTTTAATGAATCCCTGCAAATATTGACAACAGGAAATGCAAATGGAGAGTGCTATTTTGTAGACTGTCAGGGACCTTTTTCTCTGAAGTACATAATTATAGTTGGAATATTCCTTTTAATTTTTTTTAAAAAAATGCTTGTAGGTGGCTTGGGGTGTCTTATTGTGCCGATCCTATCCAGTGAACAGGTGAGATGGGTTACCATTACAAGAAATAACACTGTTTGAGAAGTAGCTTTGAATAATAATTTTTTCCCTTTGTACATGACCTGCTGAATTTCGGTACAGTGTTTTTGTAGCTAACTTATTTTGTCATGCACATAATGTATATTTGTTATGCACTACTTTTGTATATCTTGTTTTTCCAACAGTGAGCATTTTTAGGCACACTTTTCACTGACGGGATATCTCTTTATGCAATACCTCAATTTTTCATATTGCAAAGAGTAGCTTTTTGTACTTTTATTACTGAGAGATCTTCATATACTTCATTTTTTAATATAAATAATTTTAATAAATTTTATTTTCTTATATTCTGCTTTTTATACATTTCAGTGCTCTGCATACATTTTGAATTATGGATGTTGTGCACTGGCAATGCTATTTTAGAATTTGCAGAGAAAAGAAAGCATGTTGCTTAAACATCTTTAGCCCAGCACCAGGTATTTGGTGTACATATAATTTAAGAAATACTTATATGTAAAGTTGAGACATAAAAAAAAGAAGAAATTTTTAAAAAGCATGAAAGTGACAAATGAGAGTTTGTCTTTAGACTCTTGAAATTTAATGCATAAACATAGAGTAGAAGTTTAACAGTAACATCCCAAATTGTCTACTGCTTCTTAATAGATTTTTAAAAATAATACACAAATGCAGATGTTTTTTGGTGAATGTTTAGCCATTTTTAATCTTAACAAATTGATGTTAGGTGTTTGCAGAGATGTGTCTGCGCTTTTAAATCATATTTAAGGAAATAAACTCAAGCCTGCCCAACGGTGGGCATGTAATGTTAGTATGCATGACTAATATTAAAAAAAATGTTATTCTACTAATATTCACTTGTGGTGATTGTGTGAAAAGCGTGTTTACAGATTATTTGGTTACACTTCAATTTACAGGGCATAAATGATTATCTTTATTACTCTGTACTCGAAATAGTGCTAATATAATATGTCCTTCAGATTACATGGAAAGTGGAGTTGCCATGTCACTCCAAGCATAACTAACATGTAATTAGTTTAAAAATCCTAGGGTATCACTTTATTTTAAAGGGGTGTAAACAAGCATGTCATTTTCTTTCAGAAGCATGGCACTGGCCATGTATTTACAATGTAATTACAGAGTAATTACATGGTTATTTTTGCAATGTAAAATAAAGTGTTTCTGATTTATTTTATATGTAAAAGAACCCCACTGCCCCGTGCTTTTTTGGTATATAGTATCTACTTCTCCATACACAGACCTCTGCAAAACGCAAATCTAAAACTTGCAGTGAATGACTTTAGTGTTTTATAAGGATGCTGTTGGAAAGACTTGATAATTCACCCCTTTTTGTTTCTTGAAGAGTTAAAGCCTTCTGTTTTAAAAGGTGATTTAAAACTTGAATGTGATGAATTGTGGCAAGTTAACTTCAAGTTATGTGCAATACTTATTTCAGACTTCTGGAAGATCTTTGCAGTGTAATTCTTTGTTTTTAATTGCAGACATTTAAAAATGTCATTTTCTACTGTTCTAGTAAATCCTCTTTCTTGCTGGTGTTTCTAAAGAAAAGAATCAGAAATCAATCTTTCTACTAATGTAAATTTGAGATTATTTTTTAAAAAAAGGAATAAAAGAGGTTTTGGTCATTTGCTTTATTTTATTATCTTATTTTAAAGCTACTGTGATTGATAGCATTGTAAGAATTGGGACAATATTGTATTCAACTGTTTTATTTTTTATATTTTTAAAATTTAAAGTATAATTAGTTTTTATAATTTTCATCAGATTCTTTTGTTATATTTTTTGGAAGTGAAACTTTTAGCAAGTGGGTGTCTAGTTTTTACTAATCCCTAATATGTTTTTCCCCAATGTAATGCTCATATTATCAGAAGGAAAAGTTATTTAAGTATGTCAGTTACTTGTACTACTTGGCTGAATTTCCATATAGTTTTTACTGTGTATGGGGAGGTTGTAGTATTTATTATAGCATTTTAAATAAGGGTAATTCATTTTTTATTAAAGTCATTTTCACAATTTAAGTTCATATTTTTGTATGTTCTACTCTAAGTTATAACACAAGTTTCTTTTTTTAAGAGAGTTCATTTGTTGAAGTGCTAGTGGAAAATTAATGTTATTAAATAGTTTGCAAATGACTATTTATAGCAGTATGCATATAATTTTTAAATATTTGTAATGTGAGATGTTGAATGAATAAAACTTTTAACTCAACAGTTGCTTGGTCTGTTATTTTGAACTCTCAGGGCCAAGATATAACTGGTGTCCATCTGGATGGAATAATCTACCCTCATTAGGTACTCCATTTATGCCCTCCATAGCTTCTAGATTGTACAAACCAAAACTATAACTGGGGAGGGGGACATCTTTTTAAAGGCTCATTAGTTTAAGGGACAAAATGGATGCCAAAAGCTTGCAAAGATTAAAGAGATCATTAAAAAGTAAAAATACTCTAGAGGGATTTTCACACCTGGAGAGAAAAATGCACCTATTTTACCTCTCCCCACCACCACACCCTCTCTGGTGATATTAATCACTGTACATGATCCCAGATTCATAACTTATGAATGATTGGTAGGTTGGAGTAGAAATAATTAAAGTACGTCAGCATTGCAGCCTCAGATTTTGTTCATCCCTTAAGTGCAGTACTTGATTATAATCATTGCTCAGTGTGATTCACATTTTAATACTGCTATTACTGATAAAACCTGTACAACAGTATTTATAATATATTATGGAAATTACTTCATATCTCTGAGCCCGTACTTAGGCTGGTGGACTGGGAGCAGGTGGAATATATTCTAGTTTACCTCAGCTACAGCAAATGCATGGGCAACTTTGGTCTTAACACTTTTGCCTACCATACAGAATTGTTGGCATAGAGAAAAACAGGAAGATGGCATACTAGGGATGTCACCTTAGCTTTTGATTAGCACTAAGTAACAACTATTTTTATAAGAGTTTCTATAGCTTGCCCAATTCCAAAACTCTGACTGGGTTACAAGAGGGGGCTTCCAGTCAGAGGGCTTTGAGTGAAGATGATCAACTCACCAGTCCAGGGGAAAGCTCCATGAAAGGAAGTTGTCTCTAGACCAGGGCCGGATTTAGATGAAAAGAGGCCCTAGGCCAGTGTTGGCTAACCGTTTTGCCTTCATGTGCCAAAAGCGGGGAGTGCCCTTGGGATTTGCTTGTCCGCATACCCACACCCATAATTCAATTCTCCCCACTCTCCCTAGAAAGGCTGGAGCCTGGGGAGAGTGAAAAAGGGGCTTTCCCCATACCCCCAGGCCCTCCAGAGGCTGGAAACAGCCTCTTTCCCAACTTCTGGTGGGCCCAGAAGGCCCGAAAATCAGCTGGCCAGCACC
>JANHFP010004600.1:280974-295878 GCA_032468135.1 Calamaria suluensis
GACTTCAACTCCCAGAATTAGCTGGCTGGAGAATTCTGGGAGTTGAAGTCCACAAGTCTTCAAGCTGCCAGGTTTGAAGACATCTGACCTAGAACAACTCTGTAAGATTGATAAGGCAAAGGGAGCCATTGAGGTTCCATTCCTGAACTTCAAGAATGAGCAAGGTTTTGAACTCAAGTTTCTAATGTTCTATATATTTACAGTGAAACAAGGAGACATATTATCCTCAATGAGGTTTATCCTTAAGGTAGGCATTCAAATATGATAGCTTAGTGACTTTCTACCTCTATAGCAGTGTTCCTCAACCTTGGCAACTTCAAGAAGTCTGGACTTCAACTCCCAGAATTCCCCAGCCAGCCATGCTGCCAAGTTTGGGAACCTCTGATCTAATCTAACCTAATCATCTCTCTGCCTCTCCCTCTCTCTCTCCCACTCTCTGTTTGTCACTGTCTGTCTCTGTCTCTCTGTCTGCCTCTGTCCCTCTTTCCCCTGGTGTTTTGTAATATTTGCATTTATTTGCACATATATAGGTTGAACACTGAAAGATGAACTTAAATATTTTAAAAAGGCAGGAGTACCAGAAGACGTCAGCAATTTCAAATCTGCCACACTAAGGTGTCTATGAGTCCAAATTTGTCTTTTCTTTTCTTTTTATACTTAATCTGCTTGGTTTGCAGAAAACAATGTCCTCATTTGTAAATTTGTGTTGCTTCCTACACCTGATGCACATTAAGAAAAAAAAAGTCAATGTTTCAGTTGCACAGTTGCAGCTGCAATGTTGACCTCCTCTGCCCCACAGACACTTCTGGTGAAGGGAAAATCTAGGAGTACAAATTAGGACAAGGAAAGTCCAAACATGCAGAGCCAGCTTGTCATCATTTTACTTCTGACTGATGAAGCCAAGCTTTCCTTTCCCACTGAGCACAGCGTTGTAGCTAAACATTCTTATTGAAATGCATAAACTGCGTGTAATATCTAAAGCTGTAGCTTTACAGTCTATTGCAGAGGTTCCCAAACTATAGGAGCTATGCTGGATTGGAGAATTCTGGGAGTTGAAGTCCACAAGTCTTAAAGCTGCCGAGTTTGGGAACCTCTGGTCTATTGTGAAAAAAAGGGCACAATCTGTGAGCATCTTAATTCAGCCAGTAGTTGTGCTTGCAGGACATACATATTCATACATAACTGAACTCAAGTCAATTTTCTGTGTCTACACAACAGGATGATCCATCAGCTCAACAGAAGAGCCTGAATTTCCACAGCCTAAAACTACTGGCTTCTGGTTCAGTATGCCATGATGGAGGTTCTACACTGTGAGTCCAAACTTCAGAAAGTCCTGGTAAGCAGGATACAAGGCTGAACACTAGAGTACTTGGGAATGAGGAGAGACCCACTCAGCAGGTCCTAGTTAAGAAAATGGGGATATTAGAGAATGACAGGCATGTTTCAAAAAGGGCTCTCCCTTTCTCTGAACAAAGTCAAAGGGCATGGCTGCTGTGCTTGCAGAATAGACCAAAGGCATTTTCTCCCTCCCGTCTCAGACCTCAAATGGCTTCTACAGTCGTCCTTTTTTTATTTTTTTAACAGATGAACCCCACCCATTATGGACTTGGAACCTATCCGAGGACGTGACTGCAACTCTACTGTTAGGCAAGAAGAAGTTCTGACTTCGTGAACAAACTGGATTCCTCTGTCATGTTTTGCAATGCAGTGGGACAAGAATAACTGCTGCTGAATACAAGATTGGCTTTCTTGAGACACAGTAAAAGAGGTCATTTTAAAATATTTGTTGCAGGGAGTGTCACCAGATTGTGCAATTCCTTTTGACCGGCTCCTGCTCAATGCTTAACAGCAGCTCACTAGCTTCCCTTAGATAAGGGTAGAAACCCCCAATTTACATCTGTTAGTTCACTCGAGTTAGAATAGAATAAGAGTTGGAATGGACCTTGGAGGTCATCTAGTCTAACCCCCTGCCCAGGCAAGAAAACCTACACCTCTTCAGATAAATGGTTATCCAACACCTTCTTAAAAACTTCCAGTGTTGGAGCATTCACAACTTCTGTAGGCAAGTTGTTCCGTAGGCAAGTTATTCTACCACTATCTCCTGGACATTTGGGGAAGGTACATTCAGGCCAGAATGATATACCTTAAGACAAACTCACATCGTCACAGCAGTATCACATGATGTATTGGGACTTTCCCCCCCCTTCACTTGAGAGTCTTAAGAAGCTCATCTGGTGCATCAAATTCAATCAATATCCTGTTTCTTACTATGGTTAACCGGACAGCTTTGAGATATCTGTAAGCTTGGAACTAGTGTGCAAAAGCTGAGCAACACTATCACACCTTGCAGTAGCAGATTCGATTGTTTTAACTATTTATTTGCTAAAAGGACACCATTTGGAGTCCATGGACTATATTTGGCCTTCGGTTAACAAGCTACATTCCAAAAAGTTGCTTTGAATGAGATAAAAAAGTTCATGGTATTTGAACAAAATCTAACATTGATCTGATGTAAAGTTAAATATGATTACATCATATTATGTAAATGCAATAAGATCATCCCATATTTAATAACTCATTCCTATTTCACATTGAAATTCAAAGTCACATCATTGAAAAAAAAAGTGACAATTTTTCACACTTACAACCATTGCAGCATCCTCATGGTCATGTGATCAAAATTCATACGCTTGACAACTGACTCATACTTATGACAGTTGCAGTGCCCCGGGTCACATGATCACCTTTTGCGACCTTCTGACAAGCAAAGTCAATGGGGAAGCCAGATTCACTTAACCAACGTATTAACAACGTATTCGTTTAACAACTGCAGCAAAAAAGATCGTAAAATGGGGTAAAACTCACTTAACAAATGTCTCTCTTAGTAACAGAAATTTTGGGCTCAATTGAGGCCTTGTAAATCAGGGACTATGTCAGGGTTCCGACCAATGCCCTAATTAAAACATGAATCTCAAGCTGAGGTTCAAAAGAAATTCAGTTATTTATTTGGAGCATCATGTCAGCACATATCAAGTGAAGCCAACTCTTACCTCACTTAATTCACACCTTTGCTCTGACCCTGTTTCCCCCTCCCCCCAAGGTGTGTCATCAATCACATTCTCCAACGAAGCAATTTCACAAGTTGTAGAAGTCATTCCCTCTGGCCACTGTGGATCTCCATGGAGATAGCCTTGACATTTGCCAGCTGGAATGTGCTTTGTTTTGACTGAGGTGCAAACTCCTTGACACAGTTGTGAGGCTTGATTCCTCATCCCTCTGCCTATGGCAATTCAAGATCAAGTCGGGAAGACTTCACTACTTGACAGACTACCTGTACTGAACTCTGTTGGCCATTTTACTACCATCCTTCCATTCTGGAGAGATGCTGTTGGAACACTGTTCCCTTTTAACTTTCTAAAGAATTTATTCTTTAGCAGTAACAAACTTGACTTCTTCGGCTGTCACCCTTACTTTTATCCTATAGTGTAAAACAGCACCAAGGCTATCCACTTAGATTTTCTTGCCTGAATGAAGTTCAATCAATCTACATCTTGGCCAGGCAGAACCATGAAATCATTTAGTGGTGGTGAATACAGAAAAATTGCAAGATTATTAAGAACAACCCTGACCTACGTATCTTTGCCCATACAAGTGTAAAAATGCAGGATTCTTGAGATGTTCAAGCCATCTGGAAAACAAGGATCTCTTTTAGAACAGGTTTTCTGAAGAATAAGGATTTCAAATCATGTATTAATCATGCATTCATATCCACAATGGTATCTTCCAGGTATATTATATGCAACCCATTTTTCTCTTACCAGGTACATTTCACATGCATTGAGATTATAATTCTATAGTTCCCAACCAGCATGAGTCATTGGATATTCTAGATGGGAACGTCTCAATACATCCAGAGGGCAGCAGGTTTGGAAAGGCTACGCTCATTAGATGCACAAAAGTAAAAAAGACGTAACTTCTTTACCCTAAAGCCATATTCCACCTTATGAATGTTATGAAGGATATAGAATGCCCCAAATTCAAAGATGGTGGCAATCAATATTTCTCAAGTGGCCATGTGAATTTCAAAAGAAAGGGCAGACACAGGAGGAAGAGGAGGGAGGGGGGAGGAGAGAGAGTTTTGCAGATTAGTAGACTAGATTTTGCAGATTCATGGCAAGCATGCTTGTCAAGTAGAAGCATGCTTCTACTTCAGGGATGTCAAACTCCTGGCCTGGGAGGCAGATGCATCCCATGCTGGCCATGCCCATGCCCAGTTAGCAAAGGGGGAAAAAGTCCTGATACGTCACATGACACTGTTGTAACGATGTGAGTTTGACACCCCTGCTCTACATTCTTGTTAGCTGTGCTGCAAATGCTCTCAATAAAGGTTGGTCCTTTTTTTTTAAGACAGCCTGCATCAGACTACCTGGTTTAACAGGTTTCTAGCAGCTGCGCCACACAAAAATGAAATGGGCCATTAATTCTTCTTCCCCTTTCCTTCTTCCCAGCACTGGAGCCATAAGTCTCCCCCCCCCCACTGGTCTTGCACCACCCTGTTCTTTATCTTTGCTCACTATCAGGTTTTCTGCTATTGTATCAGTTGGGTGGGAAGCCAATTTTCAACAACCAAACTATGTACCCATTCTCTAATCTTTCACTGAGTGGGCACCACCTCTATAAGCCTTACTATTTGCTATTTCCCCATATATGCAGTTTATTATCAGTTTGTTCAACGGTGAAAATAAAGCTGGGTGTGCTGGGATCTTGGGCTTTCGCAAGAGATACACACTGTGGCCACCTCTTTCCTGCTACCCTTAAGCTTTTGGGATATGTATATTTGCCCAAACACATCAACTGTTGGGGGAAAGTAATGTTAGAGTACATTGCTTTTATGAACAGCACCTTCTAAAGTACACTCTGCTAACATCCTCATAGCTGATTTCAAAGTGATAGCAGTCCCATTAAGAAAGTATCTCATAATGATTCCCATTAGGAAAAATAAGCTATAAGGAGTCCAGAAAATTTCTTCATGGTGGCCAGGCATGGAAGCCCTTGAGGTATCAAACCAAGGCCAGAGCACTGTCCCACTTTGTCCCTTAGTACCTGATATTGAGAGATATGGTAAATTTACAGATTAACAGAGTTGTAAGGAACTTTGCAGGTTATTTACTCCAACCTCCCCCCCCTCAAGCAGGAGACTTTTTAAAAAAAAGTCTCAAGTGATAAAACTCCCACAACTTCCCAAGGCAACTTCTGTTACATTGATTGATTGTTCTCCCTGTCAGAAAGTTCCTCCTCATTTCCAGGTTGAATCTCTCCTTGGTCAGTTTCCATTTATTATTCCTTGTCTGGCCTTCAAGTGCTTTGGAAAACAGCTTCTCCTTCTGGAGCCAGTTATGTTTCTATTAGTAGCAGAGACAGAATACTTCTATTTTGTAATCTCCCTTTGAGTCCTGTCTTATAACTGTTCCTGTCCTTCCTTTCCCAAACACTTATCTTCAGCTGCAAAAGCAGAAACACCAATGGAATACATTTCTGCAACCCAATACTTATACACTGTTAACTTTTCAGTGGTTTGATCTTTTCTGTTGTTTGAGTCATTTAAATATTTTTTTAAAAACCTGTTTTTCTTGAGAGACAGACAGAAATGCACAAAGGCTGGATACTTCTGATAAAATAGGTTAAAGTCGGGCTGTGTTATAATCAGGTAAATTTTAAAGTCCTATCTAAATTTGTTTCCAAGGTTTATAAAGGTTCCTCCACACACTCTGCTTGCCTTCACCGAAAAATATCATTAAACTTCTGTTGAAGGCATACATGCTATTTCCCTCCAAGATGGCCCACCATAAAGGCAATTTCCATCCATCACCTCTTGCTCTGTTACAAAAGCAGTGTTCTCCAATTTCTGCCAGCACCAGTCATTCCAAATCGCTAGGCTTCAATGAACTGTCCCAAAATAAATTGGCTTCTTTTACTGTGCTACTGCAGGCACATCCCCTGTTCTGGCCACTAGCCACTTGTTTTCAGAGCTGCTCATCTGTTAGCAGGATTCTCTCACTGTACCAAAGATCTCTGTTACTTCTCTTGCCAATCTAGGCAAGGTGGGAGAGAAGGAAGGGAACTGGGTGTTTTGATTGCCAGTTCTCCCAGCACCACAAAGACTCTCTTCTTCTCTCAAAGTGGAGAAGGGGAATGCAGGTTTTGTCCTATCAATTCTTCGATCTTTGTGGTGTTGAAGAACTGGTAGCAAAGTAGGAATTCCCCACTCTCACTCTTCCCTCAACACACAAAGCTTCTGATGTAGATAGAATCTCTGTCCAGGCAGAATAAAGGTTGGAAGTGCAGCTATGGCTTTTTTAAGTCACCATAATATTTTTGTCTATTTCTTTACTTCAGATGAGATTATTATGCTGTCTTGCGGAAGAGCTAAGTCTGGATTATAAACCTCAGAAATTTAAGTACAAATCAGGAAGTTCCTGATTCAAATAACACCTCTGCCGAACACTCCCAAGGTACAGCTAAGTAAGCCAGTCCTTAGAACAAAGAGGATAATTCCCATTTAAATTAAAATAACAAAGTCCCTAGGGGTGCCACAAGAGGCTGTGATTTTAAAATATACATAATTTTTGAACTGTGAACATTATTGCTAATGCTAACTATAGTCAGAGTATTTACACAATGTAATATTGCCCCTGCACTCCAATTTAGGCATATTGCTACTGTTGTAAATGTTGAAAAGAGAGATTTGTGTAGGTTAGAGGTGTGTGGAGATTCCCAATCATCCAAGTCATGGTTGTCCCAAAGGTGTTTTTCAAAAGGCAATTAAATTTTCTTGGTTGTTTTTTTTTCCTTTAAGATGTTTTGCTTCTCATCCGAGAAATAAAATGCCTTTAAGGGAAAAAACCCAAGTAACTTCAGTTGCCTTTTGAAAAGCACCTTTAGTTAGAAGTAAATTGAATTGTGTTGTTTTTGTTTATTTTTGTGGAATGGATTCCCTAAGACCTGAAAATTAGAGGGTATAAAGGCTGCCTTAGAGAGTCAAGAAAGTTGCAGACAGATCAAGAACATTAAGGGGGGGGGGAGGAAATACCAGATAATATGTCATCATTCAACTTAGTCTGCTGTGTTATCCAAAAGCTATTTTTGAAGAAGGGCTTAAATCTGGGTTCAAGTTGGAGAAATTTCTTGCTTGTCAAAAAATTTTGAGTTTGGAAAGGGGAATAATCTTGCTACGTTTATTAGATGTAATTCAAAAGACTATCAATTCCATTTTATATATCAACTTTCCCCATCATACCATTTTCCACATCTTAAAGGTTTTCCTCGCATATATATGCTAGTCGTTTCCGACTCTAGGGGGCGGTGTTCATCTCCGTTTCAAAGCCAAAAAGCCAGCGCTGTCCGAAGACGTCTTTGTGGTCATGTGGCCGGCATGACTAAATGCCAGAGGCTCACGGAATGCTGTTACCTTCCCACCAAAGGTGGTCCCTATTTTTTCTCCTTGAATTTTTACATGCTTTCAAAACTGCTAGGTTGGCACATCTTGGGTTCCACATCTTGGGACCACACAAATCCCAACCCCCCCCTAAAAAAAAAGTCCTATTGGTTTTAATCTCAACACATCTGGAAGGGAATCAGATTAGGACAGGGGTCAGCAAACTGCAGCTCTAGAGCCACATGTGGCTCTTTCAACCCTCTGCTGTGGCTCCCTGTCACTCAAAATATGTATCACAACCGCCAATATGCGACACCCGCCAGCACACAATTTATTGAGCTTTCCAACCCTCGGTAGGCCAACTATGGATAAATCCAAGGAAAGAAATATTTCAGAACAAAACGTAACGTTTGATTTGAACTACATATGCTAGTTTTGTGGCCGCTCAGGAAATAGTCTGGCCTGGAAAGGGTTTTTGTGGCTCCTGGTGTTTTCTTTTCTGTGGGAAATGGGTCCAAATGGCTCTTTGAGTATTTAAGATTGCCGACCCTTGGGTTAGGAAATGATAATACAGAGCTGTGACCAATCTGGTGCAGATTGTTATTCACATATTTTAATCTTTCAGTAGGTATTATACAGAGGTGGGTTTCAGCAGGTTCTGACCAGTTCTGGAGAACTGGTAGCAGAAAGTTTTAGTAGTTTGGAGAACCAGTAGTTAAAATTCTGACTGGCCCCACCCACATCTATTCTCTGCATCCTGAGTCCCTGCTGATCTGGAGGAAATGGAGATTTTACACTATCTTTCCCCTGAAGTTGGGTGGGAATGGAGATTTTACAGGATCCTTCCCTGCAATGCCCACCAAGCCACACCCACCAAACCACACCCACAGAACCGGTAGTAAAAAAAAATTGAAAGCCACCAATGGTGTTCTTGTGTGAAAATGAATCTAGTTTTGCTGATTCAGTATTCATGGTATCAAGGACTCTATTCCAAAGTCTCTTATTTCCTTATATATCTGCAATATTTTATAGGCAAATGCAAAGTTTTCTGTTTGCTTTTAAAAAGCTATTAAAATAGATTACTGGGAACACTGTTGGCTAGTTTTTCCTTCCCTAAACATGTCATGAATTTTACTTTCTAGATTTCTCACATATCATGGTATTTGTTTTTCTAAAAATGCAGTCACATCTGTTACATGAAATGTTTCTTACGTGTAACAATATTAAAAATGATGATTTAAAAATGCAATCCTATCTATTGCATGGAATGTGCAATCTGTTCCTTTCAAGAGTCAAAGGACAAGAGATGCTGCTATTCCTGTTGAATAGCAATACAAAAACTGACTATCTCATCAGAAGTCTAAAACAAATTTGATTTGATCTATCCAACATTCTTGTTCTTCTTGACCAAGAGCTGGATTTAGTATAAGCCAGTGGTGCGATTCAAAACTTTTTACTACCAGTTCTGTAGGTGTGGCTTTGTGGGCATGGCATGGCTTGGTGGGCGTTGCAGGGAAGGATACTGTAAAATCTCCATTCCCACCCCACTCCAGGGGAAGGTTATTGCAAAATTCCAATTTCCTCCTGATCAGTTGGAACTCGGGAGGCAGAGAATAGATGTGGGCAGGGCCAGTCAGAGGTGGTATTTACTGGTTCTCTGAACTACTCAAAATTTCTGCTACCAGTTCTCCAGAACTGGTCAGAACCTGTTGAAACCCACATCTGCTGTCACCTTTAAAACCTTTTGTGGCTGAATGTCTGGATATCAGAGGAACCAACAACTCTTCATAGTATTCATCTTGTTCAATATCCTCTGTTAGGGTGGGGCTGGCTTCTCATCCTTTTTCTCAGAGAATGGCATCTTCAGGGACAATGGAAATGAGCCTATAGGATTGTCACCACCTTCTGTAGAGAAGCATTCTTCCAGATATCCAAATGGATATTCTCCTGGTTTCTAGGAAGGCCATTAAAATGCCAAACTTCTAAGTCAAAAGTTGAGACATACTATTTCTTCCTGAAAAATTAATATCCAGACACTAGAGCAGAGGTCTTCAAACTTGGCAGCTTTAAGACTTGTGGGCTTCAATTCCAAGAATTCTCCAGCCACATTTGAGGACCCCTGCACTAGAGGCTTACTTCTATACGTGTTCTATAAAACAGGGATGGGCAATTAATGTCCCAATGGGCCACATGAGAAAGTGCACCTGTTGGGGGGGAGCACAGCCACGCCCTCCACCAACACTGTTTCATGCCCATTGATGACACCCTGCTCCCTGCCAATGTCAAGCCACTGCAGGCCAGATGGGGACAGTCTCAATGTAGCAGTACTGGGTTTCAAATCCTGGCACCACTGGTTTGCTATCAGTAGTGTGTGGGCACTTGCTTTGCAAGCGTGTGGTGCTTCTGCGTATGTGCAGAACGATTTTGATGACATCTGGGTGAGTGGGCGGAGCCTCCCACCACCGCCACAACCAGTTCTCCTGAACCGGGGTGAACCCGGAGCAACCCACCACTGGTCTGTAGCCTGTAAAATGAGTAGGTCTGCTATAAAATATTTTTGGAGGGTTTTCAACATCATTAAACTCTTGCCCAGTTTTCTAGAAGTCAACAATGCACCAGTATACATTCAATAGAGGAAACATATCGAAAGAGAGAGACAAAGGAATTAAATTTAAAAAAATGAATCAGAGATTGCAGAGCAGTTGTTCTGAAATGCTTTCATTGCATTTTATGATTAGAGAAGGGGGAAGGACTGCAAATGTGCAGAGTTGAAAGGGAATTAATGCAGTGCTTGACTTGTTTATAAAAAGAGCACAAATGGAGCTTTATAGAGCACTACCGGGCTTAGTGGTAATGATCAAATTTTCTCTAATTAATGGTCCAGGCTTTACAAAGCGTGGAGAAAATAAGTATCAAGGTCCAACCAGGAATATAAGTGCAAAACAGGAAAGGAAAGAGAGATGTCACCGCACTTAATGGAAGTGGAGCTTTTTTCAGCTTAGTGAGACAGTACTTGTTGATACAAAATAGCAGGGGACCACTTCAAGAGGATCACATCTAATTTATGCCAAGAACTTTCAATATAAACAGGAAGACCAAATCAGGGCAAACTCTTAATTAGAAGCTCTTAGTTCCATGTTGCCTAGCCAATAATTAGAATTAATGACATTTTGTCATCTTGGTAGCATAATATGGTACACTTTTTTTTACAAGTGTTCCAAACATCCCCTGCATTGAGATGTCCAACAGTTTTTATTTTAAAAATACTTATTACTTGATCCTATTGCACCTGTGTTACTTCTGCATTACATAATATTTATTATTTCATTGGTAAAGTCTCTGTTCCTTTATTCAGTTGTGCTGTTAAAATTAAAGGGTTATTTATGCCTGCTGCTGCTGCTGATGTTGCTATTGTTAGTGTGATGGGGATTAGCAAAGTGGAGCAGCCCAGGCAGCTTGCAAATTCACCTCTTGGCGTTTAAAGCAGGCACACCTTTATTTCTGAGATGATTCCTGGGGAAAAGCTTCAGCAGGCATTATCTGCTTGCATGCTTTGTGTAGGCAGATTCTAACCAAGCCCAAAGCCATATAAGGATTTAGAGGTAATAATCAACATTTTATATTGTACACAGAAACAATGTATTGCTAGTAAAGATGGGCATTGGGCACTCAAACCTCATGTTCCCAGATACCAGAAGGTAGGAAACATGGCATTTCTTTTTTTATTCCAAACAAATGTTATTGGTTTTTCATAGGGTAGGGGAAAAGAAAATGGGTCAGGGGAAGGTTATATATCCATTTTTAATACGACAGCTTTTCATTCGGGTTTACGTGATCTATTACAATATATTGTTAATGTTCCATTAACTGTTTATAGGATTGTTCCCGCTCCAACACTTAACATATCTATCTTCTCTTTCATTTTATTTATTACACATATTAATTTACTTATCACACTTATTTTACTTAATTTCCAGTTTCTTGAGTATATCTTTAATCTTTTACCAAGCACAAATATCAACAATTATTTTTTATCCTGTGATCTCAACTTTCTAGGTGACAGTCCTCCCGAATCTTTCGGGTATGGGCTGTTGAGTCTCCTTTCTGTCCTTTTCTCTTAAACTATCTTCCTCACCTCTCTTTCTAGGCCCCATCTCATCTCCTTCCAGGAGAGTGCTATGTTGTTTGTAGAAAGCTTCTGCTTCACTACTATTGTTTAACTTATATCTTTTCTACTCCCGGAATAACACCCCTTCAGGCATCAGCCATCTAAATATTGTTCCCTTGGCAAACAACTTCCTTGTTAAAATGGATATTTCCATCTGGTTTCTCTTATCTTTTTTGGAATCTGCTTAAGGACTACAAGTTCCCTTCCCTTTCTTTTTCCCTTTACAGGGCACTGTTTGCATTTTATGAACTGAAACTATGGACAATGAATGTATATCACGGAATTTTGAAGCAAATATTATTATTTTTTTACAAATAGAGCATTTTATAACAAAGCACACTGCTTTCTCCTCTTTACATTACTCGTCTTTTCTTCCATATAGTTAGGAAAATATTCAAGGGGCGCTTCTAATTTTCTGCTCAGACTTCATCTGCTTTAAGAAGCAGAATTTACATTGCTGGTATACTGCAGAGATACTGTAAAACTAATGCTTCATGCCTATCTGTTTTGAAATTAAACCTTGAGTCCCTCTCCTTGTAAATATACTACAAATAGAAAACAATAGATTTTTCAAATAGTTGTTATCCTTGTTACAAACTAGGTAATTTTGTCCATGCACCTCCCTTCATCCTTGTTATAGGCATCACACCCTTCTTGGATTCACGTTGCACAAAGATTTCAAACCATTATTGCTTTAGAGAAGAATTTAAACTTGCTCCTTTCAAAATTATCTAGAAGTAAGTCACATTGATCTCAATGGATTTGCTTTCTGAGTAAATGGCCTAGGTGTGTGCTGCCAATAAAACAATGACTTTTGAGGTTGAAGGTGAGTAGTAAACAGCAGAATAATTTACAAGAAATTATTAGCAATCTGTTGTGCTTAAAAGCAAAACAATTGGCAAAGCAAAACTGCCTTCCTTCATGTATAAATCTTGAAAGTAAATATAAAAATAGTATTTACAATTCCATTTTGAAGGAATGCACTCACATTAAGATATAAAATGTGGATTCTCAATTATCAGTGACTTTGCCAGCTGTTAAAAATAAGGCAATGCAGAAAACGTAGTCTAAAATTATTCAGATATGTGGATTGATGTGAAAATGGCAGCTATCCAAATTTTGTAGCCCTTGGAACAAAACCATCTGACTTGGCACCTACATTCTCGATGAAATTCTAACATTTGTTTCATTATCCACATATACTTCTGTTATTTCTTTTATATCTTATTTTCTCAGCCAAAAATAGCTTCCAAAGTAGCTAACTATCTAAGACCAATACAAAATACAATACAGTGTTGGAAAGTGTTTATATGTATATTATATAAGTGAATTGAAGTGGAAATTGCTCATTAATATTAGCCATAAAGTTTGCTGTTTATAGGATTAGTAAACATGGTAGGTGGCATCCAACATATTCTAAAATAGCTTTAGCAACGGTTCTTAAAAATGTGTAGGACTATCAGAATTTCAGTTAGATGCTATGTTCTAAACAGAAAGGGGAGAAAGATCATTATGGAACATGAAGAAGATTTAAAGCAGATCATAGTATTATCCTAAAATAATACTTGGTTTCAGACATAGGAGTAAATAGCTTTGCTCATCCTCCTTTTAGCTAATTTCACTGTCCAGCATGTAATATGCTTTAGAACTACTTCAACATTTGTTGTGGATTAGAGGGAGAAAATATTATACTCTGTTAATGTTGAATGTGCAAATTCTGAGCATGTGTTGTATTTCAAATGGAAAGAATGCTAGAAAGTTGCTATGCTACCTTTACCTGTCATTAACCATAAAGGTTATCCTAACAAGAGTGTTGGAGCATACACAAAAGCAATAGCACTTAAACTTATATACTGCTCCACAATGCTTTGCAGCCCTCTGTAAGCAGTTTACAGAGTCAGCATATTGCCCCCAACAATCTGGGTCCTCATTTTACTCAAGGAAGGCTGAATCAACCTTGAGCCTGGTGAGATTTGCAGGCAGTCAACAGAAGTAGCTTGCAGTGCGGCACTCTGACCACGGCGCCATGGTGCCTCATATACATTGCTTCTCAGATCAAATGCATGTTTGCCTGAGAATATTTATTTATTGAATAAGTTCCTATAGTTACCCATTTCTATCCAATTGACTGTTATACTAGATTACTCAGATTTCAGCAGCACGTAGTATGGCCTAAGCCTTGTTCCAAATGTCATTGACTGTTCCTGAAGAAGGTGGAGAAAGAAATAGAAGGAGATATCCTATACAAACTATACAATCCTATACAAACTATCATTTGAAGTCCAGTCTTCATATTTCCATTCACTTGATTTATGGATTATCAATTGGTAGAAAATTAGTTGAACAAAACATTTATAATGAGAAATCCATGTTGCTTTAGTTAAACCAAATAACACACAATGTGGCTAAGTAAGATGTACTCCATCAAATAAGGGGCTCTAATGATATGTGGGGCGGTTATTTTTGCAAAATGGACTCCCTAAATGCCCTACTTTCCAAAGTAGTCAGGTTCAAGGCTCTGACCTTAACCTATGATTCTCAGATCATCCCAGCTTAAATTCAGGGCCATAATGACTGATGTTCAGCTACATAGGTTTTAATAGTCTTGAAATTTATCCCATGCCATTTGTGACACTCTGCAGCATTTGAAGACTAAAATAATAACTTTGAAAATACAGGTGCCAGGCCAAAATATTTTCAGATCAATCATCTAAGCATTGGAGATGTGGCTACAAGCAGGGAACATTCTACCACATGTGGTGGACTTGTCCCAAGGGTAGAAAATATTGCTGTAAGATAAGAAAGTGGCTGGAAGAGATAACTAAACAGAGGATAGAGCTGAAGCCAGAACTGTTTCTGTATTTTTGATGGAAAAATGGAGGAAAAAACCTACAATACATAATATTACATATATTAACAGCAAGTAGACTTGTTTTAGCACAGAATTGGAAGCAAACAGGTCAAATTATAATAAGGAAAATGTATGTGCAGAAATGGATAAACTGTCGATGGAAATGAAGGAGAAGGAAGAAACTGAATACTATCAAATTTGGAATAGATGGTATTCCTGGCTTGAGAGTAAACATAAAATTTAAGGTATAAAATGTAAGAGGAAAACATATAGTTTGTAAAATTTATAAGAAATATATGCTATTATAGTTTAAATAGGGATATAACATAGGATGGATATATGGTAATTATATATACAAATATACACATATATATATGTGGTAATTGTAGGGTTACTTGGTTGCCCAATTATGGTTGCCCAATTATGGGAGGGAACATCACAGCTCCCCTT
>JANHFP010004608.1:19391-32096 GCA_032468135.1 Calamaria suluensis
TTCTCCTCCCCCAATAAAGTTTTATCTAAATCTCTTTTATTTAAGTCTATCTCTAATTCTTCTTTGTCTTTTTTATATTTTGTTTGAATTTGAAGGTAAACTCACCAATCCAATTTTAATCCTTTAAGTTCAAATTCTAGTTTCATTGGTAGGTTACCCTGTACATCTAGTAGTTCTCCATAAGTCCAACATGTATTAGATCTTAATAGGTTAGGGTAGGCTATGGCTTCCATAGGAGATAACCAAACTGGGACTTTAATATAATATTTATCTCTAATCTCGCACCATACATCAGGTAGGGCATTTTGGATCTGGTGTCTTTTAAAATAAGTATGCATACTTAATTTTTCCCCCATAAAAATGTGTGCCACCCTAGTTGCAGATTGTGGCCCTCAAGGGCCAATATTCTTTTGTTTTTGAGTGCTATCCAATCTTTGATCCAGATTAATGCTGCCACTTGGTAGTACGCTTTCCAAAGCGGCATACCGAAGCCCCCTCTGGTTCTAGCATCTCTGGTTCCCATTTTTTAATTCTTGGCTTTTTACCCTCCCAAATGAATTTTATTGTGATCTTATCCAAATTTTGAAAGAAAGAGTTACCTAATTTAATTGATAATACCTGGAATAAATATAACAATCTGGGCAGGATGTCCATCTTAATCGCCGCTATCTGACCTAGTCCCCATCTTTCTAGGTCGTTATTTACTTGCTTAATCAAATTGTCATAATTGTCTTCCTTCAATTTTTTGCATCTATCCGTTAACCATATCCCTAAATATTCCATTCTTGTAGTCACTTTCATTCCGATTTTCTGTTCTAATTGCTCCTTTTGCTTTTGGGTGTGGTTTTTGATCATTATGTTAGTTTTCTTTTTATTTATTCTAAACCCTGCTACTTTACCAAATCTTTCCATCACTTCTATCCAATGTAAACCAAGTTTCCAGAGGGTCTTCGGTTATCAAAACCAGATCATCCGCAAATTCCTGCACCTTGTATTCCTCATTTTTAATTCTCAATCCCGTCAAATTTGTATTTCCTCTAATTTGGATTAATAAGGTTTCTAAAATCAGTATGAACAGCAGGGGGGACTGTTCTGCATATTCTAAAATATATCCCTTCTGAAAATTTTAGTATCATGAACTATTTTTCTGCTTAATAATATTTTGATACTTAAGCAAGTATTCTGGTGGCATTTTGAGAATTAATAAATATATCTTAGCATAAACTTTCATAGATAGGGTAATAAACATCATCATTTTTAAATTAAAATTAGTTCATTAAGTATTTTACCTTTATTTTTACTTAGGAAAGATGGATCAAAAGAACCAATAGTTGAAATGAGAACAGAAGATGAAAGAATTACCAATCATGAAGATGGAAGTCCAGTAAATGAGCCTAATGAAACAACACCATTAACAGAACCAGAGTATGTATTTTGATATTTTTTAGTAATTTCACTATTAGGACTAATTAAGTTTCAGTGTGGCCTGGCATTTAGGTTAAAAAAGGTTTTAATTCTACACATTTCAACTAATATATAGCTAATTTTCTAAGGCCCTGTATCTATTAAATTAATTAGTACTTACTAATAGAGTGACAAGAATCAAATTAATATATTTCATTTTAAACTATTACTAAGTGTGAAATCACTAAGTGTGAAATCAATTTGAAATCCATGTTGTAAACTTTAAATATAATCTGTAAATATCTCTGGCTGGTTTAATATATTAGAAAACAGTTATTTTAAGTGATATAAAACTGCATTATGTCATGTTTGAAAATAATAATCTAGAACTTACT
Organism: Calamaria suluensis; assembly: GCA_032468135.1. NCBI lineage: Eukaryota > Metazoa > Chordata > Lepidosauria > Squamata > Calamariidae > Calamaria > Calamaria suluensis. The sequence continues at coordinate 21,191 of JANHFP010004608.1, forward strand.
TACAAAAAATGTTTTTATTCTTATCAAAACTACAAAAATGCATGTATGTAAATAGGGTTAAATATGCACTTTCTAAATAAAGTACATATATTTATGCAAAACCATTCATACAGTTAGCAGTTATTAATAGTTATTAAAGTGTAAGTAATAGGTGTGGAGTACATCTTCAAGTCTGGATGGAGGGGGGAACAAAAATGGTATTAATATTTAATGGAACAATTAAATTGGTTTGTTTAATCTTTGTATCTTTATTTTATCATAGTAAATCTTTGATTCAAATATATTTATTTAAATATACATAGTTATATAATGAATACATTGGGAAAAGAAAGGATGAGATTCTGCCTACAAAACAATCAGACAAGTAATAACTGAAATATTTGTTCAGTTGCCAAGCATGAATACTAGGGAGATTAGCAAATATTAGTACCTTGGGTTTTGCATTATTAAAGGAGTGCTTCTGTACTAAATTATATACTTAAAGTTTATAAAGCTTTTTTAAGTCATTAAAAAAGTCTTAAGATGAAAACAGAGCATTATTTGCATATAGGAAGATTTAAAAGTATTATTTCTTCAATTTGGGAGATGATATAATAGATCATTTATTTTGAGAATACAAGAAAATGGGTTTACACCCTTGTCTGACTCTTTTGTTATAGAAAATTTTACTTAGTGAAATATTACCTCACAGTGTATCTAACTTTTACATTAGCTTTCTCACTGATTTTAGGAAGAGCAGCTGACTAACTGTGCTAGAGTTCTATAATTTATGCTATAATTTTTGTCTAAAGAAAAGCTCAAAACTTAATCTGAAGTTAATAAAATATGCATATGGTACAGATCCTGGTCTAAAATACATATTTTTCAGCTAAATATTAGAAAATAAAGAGCTTCATCTAATGTCAAATGCCCAACTCTAAACCCTGCTTGTTCTTCATCAATTTTTTTATTATTTTGTCCACTTTAAAAGTAATTTGTACAATTACTGGTATAAAATTTAGTTAGTTTACTAAGGAATCAAATGGACTAATCATTAGCAGGAAATGTTGATTGACTTTATTATAGGATAAAACTATCATGTTTAACCACACAAAATATTAACTTTGAGATAGTTCTTGATTCTCCAATTTTATATTAAAAAACCACTCTAGAAAGTGTAAAACAATGGATATAAATTTGGATTGGGAATATATAGTATGTAAGAGGTGGAATGTAATCAATACACAATATTGTGCCAAGTGAAATATGCATTCTCTGTCAATGCTGGTTTCCAACTGTAATACCTTTTGTTTTTAATTTTTTTAGGAAATTACCATTAAAGGAAGAAAATGGAAAAGAAGTTTTAAGTTCAGATACTATAGAGATTAAAGTATCCAATGATATCATCCAGTCAAAAGAAGATGATAGCAAAGCATAAAACAACAACAGCTATCTAGAGGGGAAAAGAGGCATGCGGATTCTAATAAATATGTGACCAAAACTTTACATTTGACCTTGGTTTTTTGGCAATTTAAGAATAATTAATGGAAGTAGTTTGGTCTACTTCTGTTGACTGTCTATTTTTATTTCAATTCAATAGTTTTAGTCTGTAGTCCTGGACGACAGACTACCATGGTCTCAGTTCAGCAAGTCAACCAATATAAATACTGTAATTTATTTTATTGCTGAAGAAATTGAAATTATTTATCAAATATTATGATACCCTCTTAGCCACAGACTATACATAAGATAGCTGTACTACTTTTAATGGAATTAAACTCATGAGAGAAAGTGCCATAGAAATTTATATTTGTTTGCAATTTTAAAGATTTTGTTGCCTTTATATAAATATATATAAATGTCAGATATAAACTAGGTTTAAGTGGCTGGATGATTGCAGCTGAACCCTTTACATAAGAGTAGATTGAATGTTTTCAGGGTATTAGCCTTGTACTTCAAATCAATTCTTAAAGAGAATGAACCATTCATAGGTTTGATGTACAGATTTTAACCAAGTTGTGAACTATTTTGATGAAAATATTGAACATATCCTAACTTCAAAGTCCACAGATATTTCAGTGCTTCAGATATTTTGTATTTATGTTTGAAAAATTGTGTGTAAGCTAAAAATGTCAAAACTTATTTTGTGTAAAAAAAAAAGCCAAGAATCCTGACTATGACCATAGCACTCAGCTTCAAAGAACTCTTATAACAATAAATGCAAGCTCCAATTGAGTTATCTCAGTTGTGGTTATAAAACATAATCTTGTGCAGACTTTCTTTTTGCTTATTTAGGGAAAAAAGAATCACTTTTATTAAAACATATAAATAGTGCCAAAGCACATTTTCAGAAAGCTACTTGGCCCTTTTTCATATTTCCACTACATATAAACTCAATCTAAAAGATGTGTAGCATGCAGTAGGGAATAATACACAAGAAAGAAAGGATAAAATATTTCTTACATCTGTCTAACCAATTATTTACTTTCATTCCAGACCTAAGTAGGCAATATAAATAATGAGACATTTTATGTTTTTGCTTCTTTTAGTTTGTGATAATAACAATAAATACTTCATACTGGAATAGCTACCAGGAACATCTATATTTCACTACTAGGAAAAGAAATAATAAATATCCTCTTCCTAATTTACATACCAAACATATTTAGTTGTTCACTCTTTGACTTAACAGTAATGTTATCTCAGCCAGAAAAAGAGCACTTCTGAAATAAATTGAGGATGCAGAAATTGAAATCAAGTCACATGCAGAAACACATACTCTTGGAAAGGTAGCCTGGCTTTTCAGACTCTTAAACTTAGATTCTTGATCAGAAGAGCCAAATGGAATGTATATCTATATCATTTTTTCTTTCAATGTATCTGATGTTTATTAAATCATCACAATATATTTTCTACTTGGATGTAAGTATTATGGGATTATATGTATGGTGTTCTCTATCATCTCTTGTTCCACTATGATCTATCTATCTGGGATGAAACTGAAAATGTCCAGTTTGTTACACTGAAATAATACATCAAGCAGAGACCAGAATCTAAATGACTGTTTCACTGATATTTAAAAATAGACATATTTTTAAAATTACTCTCTAGAAGACTAAGCATTATAATTTATTATTCCTGTAGTATTATTTAGAACATAATAAAATAATTAAAATAAAATTATTTTAAACTTCCAGTTTCATTAATTCCCTGACATACACACAAGATACAAGTAGAATAACAGTAACGTTGAATTTGATATATTTCATTATATCATCTCATTTGTTTCACAGCTACATTAATTGAATATCAAACTTGACTCAGCAACAAATTCAACAATGTAAATGCAAAAGATATAACCAAGAATAGTGTTACAATAGTATTGCGAGAAAAGAACATTTTCAGACCTGAGACAGCCCTTGCTATTTTGCTTTTATTTTCAAAGTGGAAAGTTATTATGCATTCATAAGAAATATCGGTAAATAGATGTCCCTAATGTGAATGCAATTACAAGTAATTGTAACTGTTGTTAAAATATAATAAGCTTAGGTCCAGAAACTCATTTTTTTGTGAATTGAGACAATATAAAAAGGTATCAGTACCACAAAGAAAATATTCAGCATGGAGTCATTCATTCAGTCAACTAATTATTTGATAGCCACCCATCTCACTTTTATCTGACTGTGGTATCACAATACAATAAAAATATAATACATAAACTACACAGTACAGAAAATAAAAATAAAACATATGGCAGCCAAACGTTATCCATTCAGCCATCTATAAAGACAGGATATAAATTTCATCCCACAAGTTTTCAAGGTATGATGAAAGGCAAAAATATGAGAAGAATGAAGTTCCAAATGGCATGGCAGAAGGGTCTCCTTCTCATTACCCAATAATTATTAGTCAACATTACCTAGAGCTCTCCTGCTGGATTGTTCCTTCTGCCAGTTGGGATACGATGGGATAAAGACAATTGGGGAGAGCCACCCCAATAAGAATTGCAATTACAGACAGCTTTTAAATAACCCAGTCCAAAGCCATAAAAAGCTCTAAAGATAATAACCAGTATTTTCACCTGCACTCCAAAGCACATTGAAATCCATACCTCATGTAGCAGTGATGTTTCCTGTAGCAAATTACTGGAACCATTAATTGTTCACAATGTCACTTCTTCACCACTTCACTTCACTTCTGAATACTCTTCAATGGTGGCCCCACATAAATCTCTTTGCAATAGTCCAATTTGAAGGTCAGAAGGGCATGAGTGTCCATGAGCAATCCCTCCTCCCCATGTTATTCAATTGTGTTTGTTGACTAGATAGCAAAGGACATTCTTCCTTTCCATTCATATGAGAAGTTGGGGATATAGAGTTGTATATTACTGTGTGCATAGATTCTTACTAATTTTTAATAAATTTTAATAATTATTTATATTCATTTATATTCATATAGGAGTGGCCATGTGAAACATTCAGTTGTTGCTTTCAGCTACACAACTAATACAAATCATGTTAATCAGTTTAGCATGTTTTTAAATAGTTTTAGCAAATCTCACATCTGCATTATTGACAATTACCAGGTCATTGTACAAATTACAGTAGCTGGTGGAAAGCAGTATAAGCAAAGCAAACACACACATGCATACATACATGCATGCATACATACATACATACATACATACATACATATATATTTGTTTTTGTAGATTTTCACGGTCATAAGTATGTAAATTTGTGTATTCTCGGGTTTCTTCCCGTGTAAAGATTTGCATATATTTGCGACGTTTCTATGAATTCACATTCATCATCATCATCGGGCTAGGTCCCATGAGGCTAGGCCTTAATCCAGACCTGCTGAGAGCAAAGGTTTTTCTGTATAACTGTCAGAGTTTTCTTTTGAATTGCAAGTTTTGTGAGAAAAAAAATACGCTGGCTTATGTATTCCTATAAATATCACACTTCATTTGCAAATCTTCATTCTAATTGAATAAAGACTGTAGCCTTCATTAGTGTGTCCACCAGACAATATGACTAACAGTAGCAAAACTGACACAAATTTATTGCATGAAAGAGATTTACTGATAGTTGATCACTGTGAATAGAGAAAATATTGTTTTGCCAACTTTTTAAAATGTGTACTTTCTGAACAAGTATGTTACAAGAACAGAGCAAGATAATCCTAGCATTTTACCCTTCATTATCTGCAAGGTTAAAGAAACTGTAGGCAAAAATCAATTGCTGTGAACAAGACTGAGTCCACCTGTTGTTTTCCTGACTTCTGTTTTCAAGCCTAGCAAATTATTTCCATGCTTTTGGCAACATGCCTTGGAAAGTTAATCTAAATAATTTATATTTTTTTCTCCATAGTATGTTATTAATCTTTCTTTTTATAGCCATAATATGCTTCACTTGCATGCTGTGATTAATATTTTATTTATTTAAGACAGTGATGGCAAATCTATGGCACGCATGCCACGTGGAGACATATTGGTGGGCACGCCAGCCCAGCTCTGGCATGCATGTGCATTGCGGCCAGCTGATTTTTGGGCCTTTTGGGCACACTGGAAGTTGAGAAACAAGCTGTTTCTCACCTCCGGAGGGCTTCCAGTGGGGTGGGGAAGGCCCATTTTTCACTCTCCATTGCTTTCAGAGCCTCTCTAAGAGTCTGAGGGTGAAAACGGGCTTCCCCACCCATCCTGAGGCCAGAAATGGCCCATTTGCCAACTTCCAGGACCACCGGAAGTCAGGAAATGAGCCGTTTTTGGCTTCTGGAGGGTGGGGAAGCCTGTTTTTTCCTTCCTCAGACTCATAAAGAGGCCCTGGATCCAGCCCTACCTTTTGGCCTACCGCATGGTGAGCCCAAATGGGGGGCACATAGAATTATGGGCGTGGGCATGCAGGTGACTCCACCCCCCGCACTCCCCCCGCTTTTGGTACGCAATGGCAAAAAGGTTTGCCATCACTGATTTAAGACATTTATATAGCAGTCCATCTTATACCAAACTCTAACGGCTCGCAACAAAAAGTGATCCTGCAAATACCAACTATCATCCTACTAACTAGACAAAATGATTTACTTTACATATGTCATTCTTCTCTAATTAAAAAAGGTTTTCAATTTCAGAACCAATCAGTATTAAAGTTTGGAAAAGAAAGAAGGAAGATAAATACAAGGCAGAAAGGGGAAAGTGTATAGGATTATCAAGCTTTCTAATTGTTCACCCTAAAAAAGGATCTGTATCACATTGATAAACTGGCAATAAAAATCTAACAGCTTTCTCAATAATAGAGAAAACATTATTAACTGCAAAAAAAGAAAAACGTAACCACATAAACAAAGCTGCATTCTGCTAATTACAACGACACTGCTGGGTTTTTTGAGGGGGGAAGGGGGAGATCAATAATTGAGTTATGCATCTACATTTTCCCCTTTTAGTGTTACAAACAAAAGGACTTAATCTACAACTTTTTAAGTACTGAGTTTTTTAGGTGTCTACAATTCCTCAACCAAGCAGTAAGAAAGAATTAAGATTTTTACCATGTTCTTCTTGCCTTATTAAAATTAGCTGCTCGTGAACAGAAAAAAAATCAGCAAAAAATTTCCTTCCTCATACTTCCAGTAGCAGGGTGTCCACCTACTCACATCTTTTAAGGATTGAGGAATTTTATTTTCCACCACCACCACAAAGAATGCAGGAGCAACACTATACATACACACAGGCTACTCAAAACTGAAACTGAAAACTGCTGTTCTGAAAATCAAAACAGGATCCAGTGACAATCCCTATGCAGTTCTGTGGAAATGCGTCCAAACATACTTCAAATTTGTGTATTCTCAACAACAGACAAAATTGTTAATATTTTATTCACACCTATGTACAGCATATGCATAAATACATACACACATATGTATTTGCTCAATGTTTAAAAGTTGAAACCCCCACTTTGCAGATCAGGGAGAGCATATAGATTTTTAAAAATTGTTAGCAAAAAAGGCAAATAATGCATGTGATGTAAACCATGCTCGTGTGTTTTAGTTTCTACAATTGCATAATTAGAAAATTTAATACTGGGTCACCAACTCTTAATATTATCCAAGCCAGGAAACATTTCAAAATACAAACATTGTTAAGTATTGCTTACCCAAATAGTAGTGTTACTTATTTCACACAGTATTATTACCTTCAACTTTCTTTGACATGCAAACCACACCATGCTCAGTGTTCAGTTTTCGTGTGATATATGACTCACCAATGGCAATGGCCCAGTAAAGCTCTGATCCGTTCAATAACTCACCACATGCAATGGCAGAATAAGTAGGTGATCCTGGTACTTGTAGCAAAATCCGAAATGGAGCAACACGTGCATTAGAATCAAGTACAGCATCCAAAGCTCCTACTAGACGACCTAGACAAATGTACAACAGGAGCAAAAGGATAGTTGAAAAATAGACTTCACTCACAATGTATGTCAATCAACTTGCAGTCACCCACTTTTGAACTGCTGAGTCAGCAGAAGCTGGAGTATGTAGTAGGAGTTCACCCTACTACAGCAATGAGGTCTCAAATGCAATCCTGCCAGTTCAATTCCCAGGGCAATTCCAATGGGCTGAGACAGTCTCTCAAGTAGCCTGGAGCCCTGCCATGGAGGACTTTAAAGGTGATTACCAACATCAGACTGATACAAATACAGTTCATGGAGCAATAGTCTTACATGGGCTGGTCTTGGGGCCCCAAAAACTGCCCATGCCATTGTATTCTGTACCAACTTGGGCTTCTGAATGTTTTTCAAGGGTAATCCCAAATAGAGCGCTACAGTAGTCCAGCCATGAGATGACTAGGGCCTGAATGACTGAGCACAAAGCCTTGTGATCCAGGAAAGCCACAACTGATGCACAAGCTGAACTTGAGCAAAGGCTCTCCTAGCCAGGACTGCCACCTGCTCTTTAAACAGGAACCACAAGCCCAGGAGAACCCCCTAGTTGCAGGTCAGATGTATTATTTATTAATTATATTGCTTGTAAGCACTGTTTAATGGAGGAAAAGTGGGAAAGAGTTTTTGCAAAACAGAGAGAGGCTGATTAAGAGACTTTGTAGTGCTGAGTTGAATATACAGTACCTAGTAAGTTAAAAAGTTACAGCTTTAGTTTGGCAAGATTCTGTCCAGTAGGTATAAGCAAATAAGGACTGAACTCAATTGGACTTTGCTGTGTTGTCTCTGGGCTTGGTTTGACACTAAGGTCTTATCTCTAATAAAGGATAGGAGTCTGGAATGGGCCAAATATCTAAAATAGGCTTCAATATATAACTAAAAAGAAAATGAATGGCATAGATGAGATGAACCAATATTGTTGAAAGTATTATTTACAGAATAATGTACATTATTTCAAGAAAATAATACAGCACTCTATTAAAAGAAATTTTAGTGCCAAACAAGTGTTGTCAATTTATTTAAGTAGGGTAGGATAATCAGTAGCTCAATCTACATGAGCCTAGGACTTGTATATAAAAATGAAACTGAATAACTCTTAACAATGATTCCAATAGAGAATATCACATATGCATACTTCTTGTTTCATACTGTATTTAATTCCTCTTTCACAACTGAATTTCTGGTCTCATAATCCAGTTCCTTGTTTTGCTTTAACCTTTCCAGCATACTTATTTAATATATAACAAATCAGTTGTAAAACAAAAAAATGAGTTCTGTGCTGTAAATACTATATAACCCATCTTTAAATTTATTTTATGTATCTTAATATGTCCATTCTACAATTCATTTGGACAGTAATTTTTTTTTAAAAAAGAGTAATGTAAACTATATATAGAATATCTCAGCTGTTGACAACACCTGGATAGTCCCAGTTGGGTTCAGAAGCCAAGCAATATGGATTTTTTTTAGTAATTGGATATAAAAACTTCCATGTCAACAAGAACAAAAACACTGTTAAAATATTTTAACAAAAACCTACACCCTAGTAAATACCAGCCTAATATAGAAACTGATGAAGAGAACCCATAACAACCAAGAAATATCAAATCACAAAAGAAAAACAGGGTAGTTGAAAAGCAGTGGGCCCATTCTCACATGCTTCTGTGGATATCTAAAATACATACAACCTGACATACCTCTTCATTCAATTGCATTATTATCAGGAAGCCCAGCATACAACATAGGTACTTACAAAATAGTGTGGACATCTCACAGAGGGTAACAATCATTCTATCAACTCCCCACTACAGTGCTTCCAGAAAATCAAAGAACCAACAATAGAAATATAGGAGATTATGGTTTCATTCGATGTCCTGGTACTATTTATATCCATAGATTCAAAACTACTAAAAGAATCACTGTCAGCAGTACTGCACAACACATCTGATGTAATCAAATACACTAAGATCAAAATACCCAGAAGCACGGATCTCATCAATTTTTTGCCTCACTATCTAGTTTCAGTCTGATATACAAATATATCAACAGATCAGAGGAACACCTGTGGGATGACCATTTTGGGGAGTTATAGCAGACACCATAATACAGCAAGTAGAAACTATATTTCTCCCACTTATACAGGTACTGCCAAAAATATGGATCTGTTTGTTGTGTACATAACTCTGTCTTTATAAAAAAAACCCAGGAACAGCGGAATACACATGAAACAATCAACATCTTCAAAGGAATAAAATCCACAAGGGAAGAAGAAAACAACAACACGTTCCCTTCCTGGATATCCTCATCAGCAGAAGAAATGGTAGCAAATTCTAAACATAAATCTATCGAAAAACCATCCACACTAACCAAATGCTCCATTACCAAAGTAACAACTGACATTCCCACGAGAGAAGCTGTGCAATTACATTATTCAAATGAGCATTAAAGCACTGCAATTGCATTCAGAATACCAGAGAAAGGAAACAGACCACCAATATAACGTACTTCAACAAAATGGATACCCTTGCAATTTTATCAAAAAACTTCTGATCATTCAAGTCACAACAGCAAAACTAACACAAGCTATTAAAAGGATAATACTCCCATACATTAAAAACATCTCAGAGACAACTAAAAGACTAGCATAACCACAGAGTATCACTGTAGCATAGAAACCAACTAAAGCCCAATAGCCCAAGAAGAAGAAAAAAAGGAGCTATCTAGAAACACACAATGGAAAGGCTGTAACAGCCACTACAGGTAGTCTTTGACATACAATATGACTATAATGGAGCCTGGCCATTGGAGTCATACGTCATAGCAGTCATAAAACGAGATCTAATTTTTGCAATGGTCATTAGGCAAGTACAACAGTAGTAAAATAAATGCCATCTTTGTTATGACACAGTTATGCTGAAAAATGGAGGTATTTTCCATGTTTATCAAAACAATCATAAAATGTGGTCATCTGACCGTGGGACATTGCAGATGTCTGTAAAGGGAACCATGTTGCTAAATGACTGAAGTGCAGTCATGTGACTGTATTTTCCCAACCAATTAGAACTGGATTGTAACTCTTTTTCAGATAGGTTGGAACTTTGAGCGGTTGTATGACAGGCAGGCAGGAGACTAGCAAAGTGCATCCATAAACACCAACTAGTCATCAGAAAACATGATGAAAACTCTTAATTTCACAAGGCATGGACAGACTTAGCCATAGTTTCAACTTTGAAGCTGTGAACATCCTAGATCAGTGATGGCTAACCTTTTTGCCATCGTGTACCAAAAACAGGGGGAGTGTAAGGGGTCACGCGTGTGCCCATATCCATAGTTCAATGCGGCCTGACCACCTGCTCTCCCTGTATTTTGGCATATGATGGCACAATGAACCCATTAGGCCAATTTTTCACTCTCCCCAGGCTCCAGAGCCTTTCTACGGATCCGGGGTGACTTACCCCCCAGAACTGAACTCCCGGGGGAGGCGAGCAGTG